>JBBPUN010000448.1:0-12901 GCA_038094715.1 Heimioporus punctisporus | reverse complement strand
TGTGTGTGCTGATGCCCTAATGCTCACCTGAAGGGCTGTCTTCAAGGGAGGAGAATGTCTTGGAGGGAAATACCAAAGGAGGACAAACTAGCATCCTTGATCCTTTGGGGGTTTATATACTATTCTACTGTTTGTACATGTTTGGTATCTAATTTCTAAATATGGTAGTCTGTATGAGTCATTAGGAGTCATGCCAAGTCATAGATAAGAATACTGTGACAAGGTTATGTTATGGTTGTACTGTGCAGCAGTGGGAATGAAAGATAACAGCCTTGAGGCATGTAGGCAGTGCACAGCAGTGCCTATGAGTTATGATGAGTTGTTACAAGTCATGAGGGGTTTATGCTGTTGGGTGATAACAAAAGGCTGTATGGATGAATAGTATAAGAAGAATGGAAATGAAATGCATGAGGGGTCTAGCCTTTGCATAGCCTTGCATGTTACGTGAAGCGTACTCTTAAGAATCGACTGAAGACTGACCTACTGGCAGGACACTCACGAAGAGGTACGACTCAGCCAGAGGGAGATCTATACATTCAAAGAACGGTCAATGGGACTGTACGCTTTGGGAAAAGTGGAGAGATGACTCAGGGATACTCAGATATGATGAGGACTCAAGAACAATGCTGTATTGCGCAGATCAAGAATGAGAAACTACTGTACAGGGCAGTGGATATATAAGGGAAGCGATGTATAAGCGTGGAATCCTATGGAAGGGGATGGAATAGGAATACTAAGCATAGGTGACAAACTATGCTGCGGAGGAGGCTGTCCATAGAAGACAAAAGCGGATCAAGACAATGAAGAGATGACTAAGTGAGGAGAATCATAATATGGGGGCAGCCAACGAAGATTAGAAGATGAACGTATTCGAAAGAATAAAGTGGCATGCCAAAGACGATGTTGTAAGAGGGACGAAGATAAGATAGGACGAGGATAGAAGAGGAAAGGGAGAAAACCGTAACATTACCCCCCTCGTATGTTTGAACCCCAGGTTCTAACACATCAAACTCCTTCGTACATTGCAGGTTCTCCAAGATAGTGGGCAGTGGCTTGTTCCACTGTGAGATGGTCAGCTGGACAATCACTGAGGAGGTGACCACTTTGATGACATTGTCCACAAACTCTGGCAGGGCAGAAGTGTTGCCCATGACTCCATCTATGGCAAAAGTCGCATTGAATGGTAAAGCAACCTTGAGGGGAATGGCCAGGGGCAAAGGCATTGCAGGAAGGGCATTGATATCCTGGACAATCATCTTGATAATGACCAAGTAGGTGGCAGTGGTAGCAGCAAGTCGAGGCTGTAGCAGGTCGTCGGATGAGAGGGGATTGGATTGTCTGGACTGCGGAGGATAGAACTCTGGACCCATCAGGGAGGTGAATGTATTGGATGAGTTCCCTGTTTTGGGCGATGATGGTAGGGTCTAGTTGATAGTCATCAGAATGTGGAGAGGGCGATGATAAAGATGGACGAGCGATGGGAGGAGAATTGATATGTGAGAGGAGAGAAGGAGGGGATGAAGATGGGGGTAGAACTGGTAGGGGGTGAGGTGAAAGAGGGATGGAATCCAGAGAGGCAAGGTAACGATCATGGGCATCTAAAGGTAAGGAGAGGAAGATATGACGAAAAGTGGGATATACAAGAGTGGGGTCAAGATGAGTGATGAAGATATGAAATCCTTGCATATGTAAAAGGGAGAGGATTCGATCAGGGAGACAATTGATTAGAAGATGAAGAGGGAGGCCAAATTCAGCAGGTAAATCGGAAGGGGCAGATTGGAAATGGTACAATTGGACTTTAGAAATGTCAAAGAAGAGGCGTACTAGTTCCTGCGAAATCTTATCCTCTTCGTATAGCAGGTCAGTCTCAAGAGAGTGGACAAGGTTTGGGGTGGCCAGGATACTAGCATAGAGGGTATTGATGGCTGACGTGGGGAGGAAGATGGGTTGAACTGGGTGAGTGTGTAAAGAAGAAAAGAAAGAAGATGAAGAGGGTGAGTCAGAATGGTTAGAGGACATAGCGAAGTACTAAGTAAAAAATAAGGAGGATGGTGGTGGGAAGAGTGATAATGGCAAGGAGGGCTAAATTCATGAATTATTTGAGAGAATGAGTCTTTTTATAAGATTGGAGAATAGAAAAGGCATGACAGAGATTACTTTTGGGTTTCCAAGTATTTTCTGATGCGGAGTAACCTTTCCATGTGGTCAGGTACTGATAGTGGCCAGGGGAGCCCTTGTGGGCAAGGATACCATCAACTTCATACTCTTCTTCACCATCTATAATATCAGAAGGTGGAGTGGGAAAGGAAGGGCCATGGGCTTCAGTGAGGCGATGTGATGATAAGAGAGTGGTGTGGAAGACATCATGTATCTTCCAGGAAGGGGGAAGCCTGAGGTGGTATGTAAGTGGGGATAGTACCTGCGTGATCTCAAAGGGTCCAAGGCATTTGGGTGCGAGTTTCCTAGAAGGGAAGGGGATGTGTAGATTGGTCGCTTCTAGCCAGACTTTATCTCCAACTTTCCAGGGGGAGAACTTTTGGGTGGTGTGGCGTATCATGAGGTGTCTAGCAGAGTCATGGGCTGTGAGGGCTTCCTTTCTAGATTCTTCTAGGTGGGATAATCGATCAGAGAGGGCAGGAAGGAAAGTTTTTCCTAAAGGGGGGTAGGCGTGGGGTTCATATCCAAGCATAAGCGAGAAGGGAGAGGATTTGATGGACGAGTGTGGGGAGGAATTGTGGTGGAATTCGGCAGAGGAGATGAAAGAGGACCAGATGTTGGGTTGGTTGCTGCAGAAGATGCGAAGATATGTTTCAATTTCTTGGTTGACGTGTTCGGTTTGGCCATCAGTCTGAGGGTGATAAGCGGTGGAGAGGTGAACGTCATACTGGAGTAATCGTGCAAGTTCCAGGGCAAATGCAGAGGTGAACTGTGGACCTCTATCAGAGATGATGAAATCATGAAGTCTGAATTGTTTAAAAACATGATTAAAAAAGAGGAGGGCTACTCCTGCTGTGTCGATGGTTTTGTTGCAAGGAATGAGAATTACCCCCTTTGTAAGGCCATGGTCGACCATGACCAGAAGAGAATTGAAGCCAGAGGAAGGAGGTAGGTCTGTGATGAGGTCCATAGAGAGTTGGTGAAAAGGAAGAGACGTGGAGGAAGGAATGGGGGTGAGGGGAGGCATGGTGGGGTGAGTGTTGATCTTAGATTGTTGGCAGAGAGTGCAGCCAGCAATGAAGTTCTTAATGAAAGTGCTTAGGTCAGGCCACCAGAAGTCCTGTTCAAGGAGTGCTTTGGTGCGAAAGAAGCCCATGTGACCTGTAGTAGGAGAGGAATGAAGGGCATGGAGGAGGGAGGAGCGGGAGGAGGGGGGAACAAACATGTGATTGCGAAAGAAGAGGTGACCATTGTCAAAGGACCAGTCAGTCAGGGAGGAGTGAGGGAAGAGGGGGGTGTCATTTTGAAGGGATTTAAGGGCATGGAGGACAAGGGGGTCAGAAGAGGATGAGGAACGGATTTGGTTGATGAGAGCAAGATCTAAGGCATTGATAATTTGAGGATCTGGGAGGATGGAGGAGGAGGAGTTGTCAAGAGAAGTGTCGACAGCATCTTTGCGAGAGAGGGCATCTGCAGGAGCCATTTGGGTTCCAGGGGTGATCTGCCAGAGGAGATCGAAGTCCTGGAGGAAGAGGGCCCAGCAAGCTTGGCGACAAGAGAGTTTACAAGGGTCTTTGAGATAGGAGAGGTTTTTGTGATTGGTAATGATGGTGACAGGATGAGAGGTTCCTTGGAGGTATTGACGCCATTCCTGGAGGGCAAGGATGGCTGCAAGGAGTTTCCTATCATAAATATCATAATTTCTTTCGGTTGGGCTGAAGGTTTTCGAAAAGTAGGCATAGGGATGGAGGTCTCCATTGGCATCTGCTTGGAGGAGGATGGTGCTGGCAGCGAGAAGGGAAGCGTCTGTCATGATGGAAAAAGGGCAAGATACGTCTGGGAAGGAAAGGACTGGGGAGGAAGAGAAGCAGGTTTTCAGGGCATTGAAGGTACGGTCTTGGAGAGAGGTCCAGAGTCAGGGTTCATCTTTGCGAGTGAGAAGGGTGAGTGGTGCTACAAGATTGGAGAAATTAGGGATGAACTTTTGGTAGAAGTTTGTGAAGCCTAGGAAGGATCGAACGCCTTTGACGGAGGTGGAGGGTTTCCAGTCATCAATGGCTTTGAGTTTTACTGGGTCCATCTGAATATGACCCTGTCTGATAATGAGGCCAAGGTATTCCATCCGAGGGGCATTGAAGGAGCACTTGGATATTTTGAAAGAGAGGCCTAGTTCTCGGGCTCGAAGGACTTGTTTTGTTCTGTTGTGATGTAGTTCCAAGTTGTCTTTGGTGTGAATACCGATGTCATCCATGTAGATTTTCAGTCAGCGCTCTGCAATCATATCAGCGAAGGCATGGTTCATGAAAGTCTGGAAAGTGGGGGGGGTGTTGTTGAAACCAAAGAACATAACCGTTGGTTCAAAAAGTCCCAGAGGAGTGATGAAAGCTGCTTTCCACTGGTCTTCCTCTCATAACCTGATGTTGTTGTAGCCCCAGTGGATGTCCAATTTGGTAAAGAGGGTGGAATCCTTCATATTGTCGATAAGTTCTGTGATGAGAGGGAGGGGATATGCGTTTCGGATGGTGTGGGAGTTGAGGTATTGATAATCTTGACATGGATGGAGGGTGCCATCCTTTTTGGGTACAAAGAAAAATGGAGAGGCTTGGGGAGATTTGGATGGGAGGATATGACCTGTTTTGAGGTTTTCTTCAACAAATAAGCGACAAGCTTCTTGTTCTGCTGGGTTGAGAGGGTATACTTTGGCAATCTTTGGAACAAAGGAGGGTTTAAGGTCGATGGTATGATCAAAGGGGTGATGGGGGGGTAGGACGTTGAATGTTTGTTCAGAGAATACGTCAGCAAATTCTTTACATCAGGAGGGGATGTCTTGTTCTAAGGGTTTCTCCTGTTGAGCTAGCTGCATAGAGAGGGTGATTTTTCCAAGGTGTTGTGGATAAAGATCAGCCTCTTCCTCTTTCCAGGGCGGACTCTCACGAAGAGGTACCACAGCATCCTGAAGGGAGAGGGTGTTGGCTGTCCAATCGATGCGAGGGTTTCGTTTCTTTAGCCAAGTCATACTAAGGATGATGCGAGGGGATCCAAGAGATGTTACAAAGAATACTTCTTTGTTCGACGAATCGGGAAAGAGGACGTTGGTGGAGATGGTCCATTTGATAGTTCCTTGGTGGTTCTGAGTTCCATCAACATTGTAGGCAGTGAGTGGTTGAGGGAGTTTGCGAATTCCAGATCTAAGAGATGGGACAAGGGAGGAATCGATGAAGTTATTTGTGGCTCTACAATCGATGAGAGCGGTGGTGTCAATGCTTTGAGATCCTGCTTGCAATTGAACTGGGAGATGCATGGTTCGTTCATTTGCTAATCCTACGAGTACAGCAGAGATATCTAGGGAGAGGGAAGGAGACATTGCTACTTCTTCCCTTATTGAAAACCCGAAGAAGGCTCTTCCTTGGGAGTGTCTTCGAAGCAGAGCTTGAGAGTTTGAAGGATTTCTCCTTCGTCTTTCCCAGTGGTGCGAAGGTTGTTTATGTAAGTGTCAAGGGCGGAGATTGGCTTGACTGGGGGAGGGGGAGCGATAGAGGCGTTGGTTGATTGGATATGTTGGGCATTTCTGAAGAGGTTGGTGGAGGTGGTGGGTTGAGGGCTGGGAGTAGAGGATGTAAATGTTTGGCATTGTTGAGTGTTGTGTCCCTTTTTGCGACACCTAAGACAGAGGCCTTCTTTGAAACACCTGGCCTGTTCTGCAGGGGTGAGTTTGGAGAGGTGAACTGCATCTACCTCCATGGCATTGGGGTCTGGGGCTGAGGAGTGATTGGTGAAGGAGGAGGGGGTCCTATGTCCTTTGTGAAGGGCTGCAATGCGAGCTTTCTGAGCATGGAATGTTTTATGTAGCTTTGTCAATCCAGTCATTTAGCATGGTAGGGAGGGAGGACATGGAGAGGATCATGGTTGTCAGTTGTTGGTCTAACCCCAAAGAGAATTGGTCGATGAGGGTGGTCTGGTCAGAGATCTTGGCTTTGGCAGCAAGGTTTTGGAAGTTGGTGATGTATTTTTGGAAACCGTCATCGTTTTCTCTATCTGGTCGTTTGGTGGATTTCTGGGTGAGGCAGGCAAGTTCATGGCATGCTGTGGCCTCTGTGTCAAAGGGGTAGAAGGTGAACTCGAAGTTTTCAACAAATTTGTTGAAGGTTTTCTCCAAGTTAGCGATGGTTCCGTTGTTAAGGTGATCGTACCACATCTCCGAGAAGGATATTCATCGTCCCTTACTCATCTTGTTCAGGGTGGTCATGATCTTCGTTTGATTGCTGTTGTAAAGTGACGAGTTGATGGAGAAGTAGGCCTTCATGGCCTTGATCCATTGGACCGCATCAGAAGGTTCTCCAGAGAAGTCTGTGGGGAGGGCAGCCTTGAGTTCTGTCATCTTGGCTGGGGGAGCAGTTGCTGGTGTGGGGAGGATGGCTGGGACGATGGGTGGTGGAGCTAGGGTTGCTGGGGCTGGGGTTGATACTGTGGAGTTGCTATGGTACTGGGAGCCAAGGATTCTGCAACGTCTGGGGGCTAGGAGGGGTTCTTGGATGTGAGGGCTAGAAGGTGCTGTGGGTGTTTCCTCGTCAGAGGACTCTGGGATGCAAAGGCGAGATATGTTGTCTGGGGTGGGTCCTTCTCCTAGATAGGAGGGACGAAAGATATTCTTGATCTTTTGTTATGCGAAGCATACTCTTAAGGATCGACCGAAGACTGACCTACTGGCAGGACACTCATGAAGAGGTACAACTCAGCCAGAGGGAGATTTATATGTTCAAAGAACAGTCAATAGGACTGTACGCTTTGGGAAAAGCGGAGAGATGACTCAGGGATATTTAGATATGATGAGGACTCAAGAACAACGCTGTATTGTGCAGATTGAGAATAAGAAACTACTGTACAGGGCAGCAGGTATATAAGGGAAGCGACATGTAAGCGTGGAATCCTATGGAAGGGGATGGAATAGGAATACTAAGCATAGGTGACAAACTATGCTGCAGAGGAGGCTGTCTATAGAAGACGAAAGCAGATCAAGACAACGAAGAAATGACTAAGTGAGGAGAATCATAATATGGGGGCAGCCAACGAAGATTAGAAGATGAACATATTCGAAAGAATAAAGTGGCATGCCAAAGACGATGTTGTAAGAGGGACAAAGATAAGATAGGATGAGAATAGAAGAGGAAAGGGAGAAAACCATAACATTGCACAGGGTGGAAATGAAGAGCAGAAGTAGAAGCTGTGCAAGGTGACCAATGTATGACATATGGTCTAGACCTGTGTCATGTGACTGTACTTGAGCAAGTACAAGACAAGGTCTGAAACGAGTAAAAGTAAGTGAAATAAAATAGGGAAAAATAGGGGAAAATAGTGGGAGAATATGGGAATCATAACAGTGAAGGCAATTGCTGGACCATCATCCCAGCATTTTCACTATGTTGAAAGAGATGCCTAGTAAAAAATAGTATAATATGCTGCTGATGTATAGGCTGTACCCTTTCAGGTCTGGAAGGTCTGAGTTTGCCTTGGTGATGGTGTTGATGTGTTTAATGACTTCTTTTTTGGACAGGGGTTGCATCTCTCCTGATGGGTGGTGCTATAAAAAAAAGGTGTATGCTGGGGGAGTTGGGGTTGATGTGGTGATGTTTATTAAGGAGAGATTTCAGGTCAAGAGATGAGGATGGGTCTAGCAGAGTGCAGTATGCATCTTCTCCATTTGGTGATGTTTTGGTGTGAGGGAAAGTGAATTTGATGACTGGTAGGTTTTGGTGGTTGATAGTGGATATAACATGTTCATGTGATATGTGCTTGACTGCATCATACTTGGATATGGCTGGGACAGTGAATTCTCTGAGGTGTATAATTGTAAAGAATATGCATATTGTTACAACTGTTGTGGATAGCAACAAGTTGTAGACCTCAAAAGGGTTCTAGGTGGCTATACGATATGTGAGAGTGGTAGCATCAGAGTTGAAGATAAACAAAAAAGTGCTCTTCAGTGGTGAGGTGAGACTGTCAAGGAAAAGGGGCAAGGTATATTCAAGTAAATATGAGGTAGACCTTGCTTAGTCTTTTACAGGTCAAGTGTCTACTATTTATATAATGAAAGGAAATGGTATGGAAAAAGAAGTGTCTATAAGAGAGTATATGTTAAAGAAGCATATCAGTGGGAATGGAAATGGCAGTTGTGTGAAAAGGACAGGGAAAGATCTAAGAAAAGAAAGGAGGTCCATTGTAGTGAGTTGAATTGTAACATATATGATGCTAGTGAAAATGACAACATTACATAGGTATTCTATGTTCATGGCTGAGTGGAAGCACTCCAGGATGTGGGCTATGAATGGAGCTCACTTTGGATGTTTGATAATGAAGGAGCAAGTTTGTATGCTCCCTCCAGCAGGGGTTTGTATTTATTTTCATTGATATACCATGCTAGACTGTGAAGAATATGCCATGCATGTACTGCAGTGGCATAGTTGGTGATGGTAGAATCTGAGTGGGCTCCTGCACAACTGGCCAGGAAGGCTGCAAGGAGGTTGGGGGATACAGGGGCATACTGCATATCCAGAATGTTATTGATATCACAAAAGATGTGGAAAACAAGTAAGCCTATTTCAATAGCTCTTTGGTAGAATCAGCCCATGATACTCCAATGACTTGCAAGATGTGATCAAGTTGGTCCTCAGACAAGTTGGCAGCATCACAGACTGTTATGGTTTTATCCCTTTCCTTGTCTATCTTCATGCTTTCTTACCTTTGTTCCGCTTACATTCTCATTTGTAACATGCCTATTTTCACTTATGAATATGTTCACCTTCTTTTAGTCATTGGTCTTCCTCATATCATTGTTCTCACCATTTAGTTATATCTTTTTTTCTTCTTCTTCTAGTTATTTCCATGGACAGCCCCTCTGCAGCAACTTCTGTTATAGTTGCTTAGTCTTCCTTTTCCTTCATGTTCTATAGAGTTCCATGCTTACACATCCCTCTCTCTATATACCTCCTGCCCTGTATTTGAATACTTCATTCTCAATCTGCACAGTATAGCATCACTCTTGAGTCCTCCTAGTCCCAGTACATCCCTAAGTCCCCTCACTGCTTTCTTAAGCATACAGTTCCTCTTCCCTCAGGCTGAGTTGTACCTCTTTGTGAGTGTTCTGCCTGAAGCAACCCTACAACCACTTAAGGCTATAGGCTACTCACTTAGGATTGTTGTAGAGGAGAAGAGAGAGAAGAGGAGATCTGTGTTCTCTGAGTCTGTTGGTTGTAGAGGAAAACTGAAGAGGACGAACTGAGGTCCTCTTGGCCGGCTCTTGGGCCTTTATATACTACTTATATGTTTGTACATGTTTGGCATTTAATACTACTATATAAGTCCATGCCCTTAGCCCCAGTGATAAGGCTGAGTCAGACGAAGTCTGTGTGAGTCAGAAAGAAGCAATGGGGATCAAGAATGCTATACCACAGCCTTGAGAAGAGTGGAAGTTAAGAAGGCTGTGAGCAGTAATGAAAGATAAGAGAAACATGGCGTGTTAATTAAAAAGGTGAGGCCATCATGTGTCTAGCATGTGGTCTAGAAGTGAAGTGTCTGGAATGGAGAAGGCAGAAATGAAAAGAATGAGTCAGAGTGGAAATAGAAGGGAAACACGTGTTATAAGTCTAGACCATAGTCACGTGATGTATTAGTCAGCACTTGTTGGCTTTCATATCGTAAAGGTTGGATATTGTCATAGAAAGTCGGGAAAAATGATAGAAATGTCTAGAAAAATAGGGCATGAATATGTGTTTCATAACACTGCCTGTAGGTCAGTCTTAGTCAATCCCTCAAGAAGACACCTCGCATAACAAAAGATTGAGAATCTCCTTTGTTTCTTCTATCTAGGAGAAGGATCCACCCCAGACAATATATCTTGCTTCAGCATCCCTGAGTCCTCTGATGAGGAAATATCCATAGCACCTTCTAGCTCTCACATTCAAGAACCTCCCTTGCTCTCAACCCTCAGATGTCATAGAATCCTTGGCTCCCAGTACCACAGCAACCCCACCACACCAATCCTGGCCCCACCAACCATCATCCCAGCAACCACCTCCACTCCAACAACCCCTCCAGTAAAGATGATGGAACTCAAAGCAGCCCTCCCTGCAGACTTCTCAGGAGAACCCTCTGACACTGTTTGTTGGATCATGACTATGAAAGTATACTTTTCCATCAATTCTTTCCTCTACAATAATGACCAAACTAAGATCATGACCACTCTGAACAAAATGAGTAAGGGACACAGTATCTTCTTCTCTGAGATGTGGTATGACTGCATCAACAATGGAACCATTGCCACCTCTGAGAAAACCTTCGACAAATTTGTGGCAAACTTTGAATCTACCTTTTATCCTTTTGATACTAGAGTCACCACATGCCATGAACTCGTTCATTTCACCCAGAAGTCCACCAAACAATCTAATGGGGAAAATGATGATGGTTTTCAAAAGTACATCACTGACTTCCAGAACCTCACTGCCAAAGTGAAAATCTCCAACCAGACTACCCTCATTGACCAATTCTCTCTGAGGCTAGACCAACAGTTAATGACAATGATTCTCTCCATGTCCTTCCTCCCTACTATGCTTAATGAATGGATTGACAAAGCCAAAACCTTTCATGCCCAGAAAGTGTTATACAAAGTGTTCTCTTGGGGATTGACTGAAGGCTGACCTACTGGCAGGACACTCACAAAGAGGTACGACTCAGCCAGAGGGAAGATCTATACATTCAGAGTGTTACACAAAGCGTGCTCTTGGGGATCGACCGAAGGCTGACCTACTGGCAGGACACTCACGAAGAGGTACAACTCAGCCAGAGGGAGATCTATATGTTCAAAAAATGGTCAATGGGACTATATGCTTTGGAAAAGTGGAGAGAAGACTCAGGGATACTCAGATACAATGAGGACTCAAGAATAATGCTGTATTGTGCAGATTGAGAATGAGAAACTACAATACAGAGCAGCAGGTATATAAGGGAAGCGACGCATAAGTGTGGAATCCTATGGAAGGGGGTGGAATGGAAATACTAAGCATAGATGACAGACTATGCTGCAGAGGAGGCTGTCCATGGAAGGTTCGAGAGAAACGGACAAAAGAGGAAGCTAAACAGTGATAATAGAAATATGAGGAAAGCATATGATGATGAGAAGATGAGAATAGTCATAGGCTGAAACATACATGCCAAAGATGCGATGATAAACAGGTTTCAAAGAGGAAATAATGAAGATAGTTGAAGAGAGAAAGAATATCATAACACAGAGAACAGTCAATGGGACTGTATGCTTTTTAGAAAAGCAGAGAAAGGACTCAGGGATACTCAAGACAATGAGGACTCAAGAGTAACACTATATTGCATAGATTGAGAATGGGAAACTATGGTACAGGGCAGCGGATATATATACTAGAGGATGTGTAAGCATAGAACTAGATAGAATGAGATGGAAGGGAATGAACTAAGCAACAATAACAGATATTACTGCGGAGGGGCTGTCCATAGAAGATTTGAGAAAGAATGACAAAAGAGGGTTCTAAACAGCAATAACAGAAATGTGAGGAAAGTCTATGACAAAGAGGAGATGTGAATATTCATAGGCTGAAATGTACATGCCAAAGATACAATGATAAACAGATTTTAAAGAGGAGATGACGAAGATAGTTGAAGAAAGAAAAAAAACCATAACAGAAAGCTCACATCACAGCTCTTTGTAAGGGATATAGAACCCCCTCCTCTTTTACCAGTTGCCCCTCAGCCCCAGATCCCAATGCCATGGAGGTAAATGCTGTTCACATCTCCAAACTCACTCCTACCAAACGAGCTCATTGCTTCAAAGAAGGCCTCTGCCTCAGATGTTGCAAAAGGGGACATAACACTCAACAGTATCACTCATTCACATTCATTACCCCCAGCCCTCAAACCACTACTTCCAACAATCCCTTTAGGAATATCCAGCACATCCAGACAATCAATACCTTCATTGTTCCCCCTCCCCCAGCTAAACCAACCTCAGCTCTTGATACCTATGTCAACAACCTTTGCATTGCAGGAAAAAATGAAGGAGAAATCCTTCAAACCCTCAAACTCTGCTTTGAAGATACCCCAAAGGAAGATCTCTCTTTGGGTTTTCAGTAAGGGAAGAAGTATTGACATCTCCTTCCCCTTCCTTAGATATCTCTGCTGTACTTGTGTTATGAAACCCATATTCATGCCCTATTTTTCCAGATATTTCTATCATTTTTCCTGACTTTCTACAATAACATCCAACCTCTACGATATGAAAGCCAACAAGTGCTGACTAACGCACCACATGACTACAGTCTAGATTCCCAACACGAATTTCCCTTTTATTTCCACCTTGACTCATTCTTTTCATTTCTGCTTCTTCTATTTTAGATTTTTTTTTTCTAGACCACATGCTAGATGTATGATGGCCTCACCCTTTTAATTACCATGCCTCATTCCTCTTATCTTTCATTACCACTCACAGTGTTACGCGAAGCGTCTCTTGAGGGGTCGACTGCAACTTACTCCGAGGCAGGACACTCACAAAGAGGTACGACTCAGCCTAGAGGAGATATCTATATGTTCAGAAGAACGGTCAGTGAGACTATACGCTTTCAAGAAAGCGGAGAGAATGCTTAGGGACTTTAGGGACTGAGGGGGACTCAAGAGTGACGCTAGATTGCGCAGATCAAGAATGAGGAACTACTATACAGGGCAGCAG
>JBBPUN010000447.1:0-12931 GCA_038094715.1 Heimioporus punctisporus | reverse complement strand
TGTGAAATAAGAATATCAAAGATATGAAATATCTGTCATCCATCAGTCATGAAGTGATGAAAATGACTCAGCGTCATTGGTAATGGTTCTAGACCATTTATAAGACTTCTAGAATCTCTGAGAACATGACAGAACGTAGATTGTTCTGGAACATGGAATGTTCTAGACAAGACATGTGATATGTCATGTGATGTTCTAGATTCCTCTAGTCATATGTCACTGATTAGTCAGTCGACAACTTTGTTAGACTAGGAATAAGAAAGTCTTAAGAGAGATGTAGTACGAAGTCTACATTCTCAACAGAAAGCAGCTGGCACTTTTCCATTGTCTCGGGGTTCTATGCCCATTCATGGAAGGTATGTCCTTGTGACTTCGAAAGGAGAGTGTGATGTGGCGGTGTGTTTCTTTGCGTTATAGGAAAACTGAGCAATTGGTAACCATTTTGACCATTGCTGCGGATGTTCGTGAATGAAGAGTCGTAAGTATTGCTGTAAGTCTCTGTTTACTTGTTCTGATTGTCCGTCTGTTTGCGGATGGAATGCGGTTGAGAGTTTCGGCATGATTTGTAACTGTTTGCAAATTTCCTTCATCACCTGTGATGCGAATTGCAGTCCTCTGTCGGAAACTATTGAATCTGGAAGACCGTGTTGCTTCCATACTTGTTCTAAGTAGAGTTGTGCGGTTTGGAGTGAGGTAACATTCTTCGTGGTCGGTATAAAGACTGCTTCTTTGGAAAATCTGTCCACTACCACTAGGATAGTGTTGTAATTGTTTGACGTGGGTAGATCGGTAATGAAGTCAGCTGTGACTTCTTTCCATGGTCCTTCCAGTACTGGAAGTGGCTGTAAAGTTCTGTGCGTGGCGTAATTTGTGGGTTTCATCTTTTGGCATTTGTCACATCGAGTGACATATTCTTTTACGTATTGAGTCATTCCTGGCCAAAAGTAGTGTTGTTGAAGTATTTCCGTGGTTTTGTCTATTCCTGGATGTCCTGCAACCGGTGTATCGTGGTGTTTGGTGACTATTTTTCTTCGTAAGTCTTCTTCGTCTGGTACAAACAACTGTCCTTTCACAGTTTGAATGAACTTGTCTTTTATCTCCAATTGATGCTTTTGACTAATATTCTGAACGTATTCTTCTTTTAGTTTTGATGTGGCGTTCTTTATGAGCGTAATGATTTCATCTCCGTCGTCGTGTATTACTACTTTCGTTACTCCAATTCTTTCTTTGGGTATGACCGTTACGTTTTTGTTATCGTCATTTGTTCCTTGTAAATGATCTTCTCTTTGAGAGAGAGCATCTGCTTTTCCCATTGAAGTTCCTGCTTTATGGATCCATTTGAAATTGAAACATGAGAGATACTGTGCCCAACGGGCTTGTCGTCTGTTGAGGTTTTGTTGTTTCATGAAGTATTGGAGGTTGGCATGATCATTCCATATCTCGAATTCGTATTGGCTATCTTCAAGGTAGTGCCTCCATTGCTCTAATGCTCTGATGATGCTGAGCATTTCTTTGTCTGCTATTGGGTAATTTCGTTCTTCTGGTGACATGCTGTGACTAGAATAGGCAACTGGATGCCATTTGTCGTCATTTTGTATTGAGAGCACTGCTCCTGTGGCGTAATCTGATGCGTCGGTTTCTAAGCAGAAATTCTTTGTCATTGTCAGGGAATGCTAGTATTGGTGCAGTGGTAAAATGTCATTTGAGCGTATTGAACGCTTCTTGTCGTTGATCCGTCCATTGAAATGGAACGTCTTTCTTCATGAGGTCTATCAGTGGTCTAGCCACTTGGGCGTATCCTTCTATGAATCTTCGATAGAAGTTGGCGAGTCCTAGGAAGCTTCTTACTCCTTTTACCGTTTTTGGTTCTGGCCATTCCAGAATGGCTTTTACCTTGTCATCGTTCATCTTGATTCCTTGGTCTGACACGGTCATTCCGAGGAATTCTACTTCCTTTGCTCTAAACGTGCACTTCTCTGGTTTGACGAATAGATTGTGTTCTCGTAATCGTCGTAAGACTTCTTTTACTATTTCGTCATGTTTCTTGGGATCGTTTGTCTTCGTAAAGATCATGAGATCGTTGATGTATACAACCATCACGTCTTCCATGTCTGCAAATATTTCGTTCATCATCATTTGGAATGTGGCCGGTGAGTTGCAGAGTCCAAAGAACATAACCAGTGGTTCGAAGGATCCTCTGTGACACACAAATGAGGCTTTCCATTCATCTCTGTCTTTGATTCGTACGTTGTTGTATCCCCATTGTAAATCCATTTTCGTGAACATCTTAGCTCCTTTCAACTTGTCAACAAGTTGCGAGATGAGGGGAAGTGGGTAATTGTTTTTGATCATATGTTCGTTTAGGTATCGGTAATCCTGTACCATTCGCTTCCTTCCATCCTTCTTTGGCACAAAGAAGACTGGTGAAGTCTGAGGGGATTTAGAAGGTCATATATATCCCTTGCGTAATTGGTCGTCAATGAAATCTGAGACTTCCTTTTGCTCGTTCGGTGATAAGGGGATTAGATGACCCTTCTTAGGTTTAAACGTGTCTTTGAGTTCTATAGCGTGATCCTATAGTTTTCGTATAGGCATCCGTTCTGATTCTTTTTGGGAGAATACAGAAAGGAATTTGTGGTATTCCTTTGGGACTAGTTCTTCTGGTCGTCGTTTGTCATTAATCAATTTTGAAAGTGCTTCGTCCACTTTCTGACCAATTCGTATTTGGTACTGGTGAAGTCCTGCTTCTGTTTCTTCTTTCTCAATGGTTCGCAACCATGATCCTTTTGGGCGTAAATGGTAACACGTGGGTGGACATCTTTTCATCGTGATTTCTCCTGTCTCCCAGTTTACATCTGGATTATGCTTCTTCAGCCACGTATAGCCGAGAATCATTTCATTCTTTCCTAAGTCAGTTACTTCTGCTGTGACAGTTTCACAGTGTTCATTGTAGTCAATGATTAAGTCTGCTGCATGGGTAATTTGTCCAGCGGAATTCTCTGTTCCGTCAACATTGAAGACTTCTATTGATCTTTCCAATTTTCTGAGAGTTAAGCCCTTCTTTTCTGCGAAGGCGCGATCAATGAATACACAATTGGCTCCTGAGTCCAAAAGTGCCATGGTAGTGAAAAAGTTGTTGGTTCGTTTGGTTGAGCAGATCTTTAGATTAAGCTTCAGTTCTCATTGGGGGTTGATCATTTGTATGGCTTTGCCAGTTGATCCAAATCCTGCAGATCCTCGTTTAGTGTCATCGAGTTCTTTTCGTTCTTCAATTGATGCATTCGAGATCTTTTCCAATATCAATTGGGCTATGCGATTTCCTTTTGATACTTTGAACATTTCGGGAGAGAAGTTCATCAAAAGAACTTTCACATCTCCTCTATAATCGGCGTCGATTACTCCTGCTCCTACATGGACGTGGTTCTTTGCTGCTAGACCGCTTCATGATGCGATCCTTCCGTAACATCCTGTCGGGATGGCAATTGATATCATCGTGTTGACTAGGCCTTTTGCCATGCTGGAAATTTCTAATTCTTCAGCTGCATATAGATCGTAGCCTGCTGCGGCTTCTGATCCTTTCGTGAGTAGCATTGCTACTTCGTGATTTCGTTTTACGTAGAGCTTCTCTGGGGTTTTAGGCGGAATATGTCGTAAAGCAGAATTAAGCCCCGATTTAGACCCTCGGGGCGAGCTTCTGTGCAACAGAAGGCCCTGCTTAGGTATGATGAGATAAGTTACATTCATCGTAGTCAAGAATCGTCTGTTCAATCATTAGTGGGGCATATTTATTCCTTACCTGATTCGTCTTTGTAGCAGTGTGTTTACCCAGATTAATCACACTGCAGGGTCTTTTCCCTTGCTGCTTGTAGTGCGTATTTCGGCATCTTTTAGATCATAGAAGTATGCCTTCATTTCATCATAATTCATTCCTTGAATGGCTCGTGGGAGAGTTGATGGTTCTTCGTATTGTTCGTTTTCAACTATCTCGTCCCATGTCTCTGCAGCTCTAATTGTTTGGCTGCTTCTGAGATTAAAGGAAGAGCTTCTGCATCCTTTCTTGTGTTTGCTGTACCATTTGCAATCTCGGCATTGCTTTACACCGGGGTGTTGAGCGGCGTGATGCGAAGGACTATTGCAAAGGTAGCACTTCATTGCGTTGTTAGATCGTGGTGAAGTATTCGTAGCTCCAATGTCCATGTGATCATTTCGTCGTGAGGTCTGGCCTAGAAGCACTGGTATTGCTTCCTGGGCGTTGCCTACTTCTCGTATCTTTTTGACCATTGCATCAAAATCTTTCCAAATTGGGTCCGTGGATCGGTTTGGATGATCTTTGAGCATTTTCATAATGATTGACTTTCGTGTGTGAGTTTCCAAGTGTCGGATCATCTGATCTCCTGAGATCTGAGCTAATACTTGCAGGGATTCAATCCTTGCCAAGTAAGGATCTGTTTTGGTTTCTCCTTGGAATAGCTTTTCCAGTTGTGTGACGTAATTGTCTCATTGATTAGTCTTTCTGAAAAATCCTGTAAGCTCGTCTTCGAGCATTACCCAGGTGTATGTTTGACCCATGGTAAGTTTGTGAATTCGTGATTGTGTGAATATAGTTGCATCTTTTCCTTTGAGTCGTGAGAGTACTGCTAACACTGCCTTTTCTGATCTGGCGGTGATCGCGTGACTGTTAACGTTTATCCATGCTTGCATCTTAGCCCACCAGGCTTCGAACTTCCACCATGTGCTGTCAAAGTCTTCTGGATCGGCAAAGATCTCTACCTTTTGACTGGGTTGTGGCACGGTCATAGGTGCTGCTGGCAGCGCTGCCGCGGCTGTTTGTAATGTGGTGATTTGATTCGTAAGCTGTTGGACCAAAGTTGCCAACTGCTGTGTCTCTGCGATTCGTCGTTGAATCTCCGTGTTTACGTTGGTGTTTTCTGCTTGTAAATCAGCAATCTCCGTGATGAGTGCCTGAAATTTCTGGTCTTGTGTGGCCATAGATGAATTAAATACTGCTTGCGTCACTGCACTTAGTTGGGCCGCCATGTTGGGCAATTAAAGGGTGTTAATTTCTTCCTCAGTTAGGGGAATAGGTTCGTCTTCGTTAAAGGGGAAGCCTCCTGCGGCTTGAAACTCCGTGAACGTTGTAGATGGAGACGACTCCATTGAAGCGGGTTGAATCCAAGCGTATCCAGGAATTAAATTTTCCTGTAATGCTCTCGTAAGACGTATGGCTTGAACTCGCAATACCACTTCTTCGATTAAGTTGTATCGTACATAGTTGAATACCCAGTCGTCCCAGTCATCTTTGGGTATGTCTGTGGGAATGTTTCGTGGTGCTTTGGATGAGATGGAGTTTGCTTCTTCCCAGCCGTCGTTATTTCCCCAGGTATTGTTGACGTTATCCCAACCTGAGTAGTCTGGTTCGCCTGCCCAATTGGCTTCGGCTTCGTTATTGTTACTGTTTTTCTTGTTAAACTTTTCGTCTGCCACCTTCAAGGGGTTGGCTATGATGAGAGAAAATTCATTAGCGTTTCGTGAGTATTCGAATGCAAATCCTGTTCCTTGTGGCGTGATGTGAAGAATGAGGAGTCCAAGAGAAAATAGGATTAGATAGACGTGATGATGGATGATATACAAGATCGTGAAGAGGAAAGCATATTTGAAAAGAATTTGAGAGTACATTTCCTAGAAAAATGGAAAGTGTTCGTAATTGTGGTATAGCAGTTCTATATCTGCTAGTAGGGTGTTTGGCAGGGAGCCTTCAAAGCTCGTCTCGGTTGCAATGAGGATATCTGTCCCTCATGTTCGACCCTGCTCCACTGTGGTTCGTAAAATCTGACTTGGCGGCATTCTCTGTACCGCTCTCATCGTTCTCTCAAAACTTCCAGCTGTTCTCTGGCTGCTTCCACAAGGGGTGGCATTCCGTAAATGCGCCGTCGTATATCGGCAAGGATTCTCTGCGCCTGTTGGTACCCTTGTTGTTGTGCTTCGGCAGCAATCTCTGCTTGCCTTTCTTGCTCTTCTCGGGCTTGGATCTCTGCCACCTGGATGATCTCGTAAACTTTGTTTCCTAGAAACTCCCTGGAAACGGGCCAAGCTAAAGGTGTGGGGGAGCATGAGGGAAAGGCGGCGGCTACTACTGCTGGTTGCTCGTCCTGTATCCCTTCGTATGCTTTGTCGTTGTTGGGGTTGTATGCCCCTTCGTAATGGTTGACTGGGGTTGCGCTGTCCCAGTGCCCGTGGTAAACTGATGGAGAGTCGACAGTCTCCTGTTCCTTGACCTGTACTACGGTGTCTAAGACGTATGTACCAGCCTCAAGTTCTTTGCACTTGACATTGGATGAAGTGGCCTGCACTAGAGAAAAAACGTGGGAATGCCACTAGGGCATCAGTAAGATAATCTGCGAAGGATTTCTCGGGAACGCACTTCTAGCGTGAGTGCGGTTGACAAGGATGTGTCGTGAACGTAAGGTGTAGGGTAGCTAAGCCTGCACCGAGTGGGGTATAGCGTAAGAAAGAGTTTGTCCTAATGAAGCAACCCTACAACCACTTAAGGCTATAGGCCACTCACTTAGGATTGTCGTGAAAGAGAAGGAAAAGAGAAAGGGAGATCGGTGTTCTCTGAGTCCATTGGTTGTAGAGGGAAAACCAAAGAGGACGAACTGAAGTCCTCTTGGCCAACTCTTGGGCCTTTATATACTACTATCTGTTTGTACATGTTTGGTCACTAACAATACTATATAAGTCCATGCCCTTAGCCCTAGAGATAAGGCTGAGTCAGGCGGAGTCTGTGTGAGTCAGAAAGAAGCAATGGGGATCAAGAATGCTGTACCACAGCCTTGAGAAGAGTGGAAGTGAAAGAGGCTGTGAGCGGTAATGAAAGATAAGAGAAACAAGGCGCGGTAATTAAAAAGGTGAGGCCGACATGCGTCTAGCATGCGGTCTGGAATGTGAAGTCTAGAATAGAAGAAGCGGAAATGAAAAGAATGAGTCAAGGTGGAAATAAAAAGGGAAACTCGTGTCATGAGTCTAGACTGTAGTCACATGATGTGTTAGTCAGCACTTGTTGGCTTTCGTATCGTAGAGGTTAGATGTTGTCATAGAAAGTCGGAAAAAATGATAGAAATATCTGGAAAAATAGGGCGTGAATATGGGTTTCATAACACCTGCCCCTTGCAGAGTTTGTGTATAACAATGCTCTGAACGCTACTACCAGTGCCTTCCTATTCTTTGCAAACAAAGGTTACCACCCCAACATTTCCGTCCATCCAGAATGAGACCTAACCTCGAAGAAAGCATGAGAATACTCCATAGATTTAGACTTCCTCCACCAATACCTCCATGAGAAGATGACCTTAGCTCAGGAACGTTACCAAGGACCCACAGATGCGAAACGACTCCCCGCTCCAGAGTTCAAGGTTGGAGATCAAGTCTTCATCAAGGTGAAGTACTTCAGATCGACAAAACTGTCCAAAAAACTCTCAAAAAAGAACCTTGGCCCTTACAACATTATTGCACAAGTCAGGTCACACTCCTTCACACTCCGACTACCAGAATCAATGAAATCTGTACATCCTGTTTTCCATGTTTCACAGCTAGAACCCTCCGTACCAAACACCATCCCAAATTGCATTCAACCTCCACCACCTCCGGTTGAAGTAGACAGAGAACTCGAGTATGAGATCTCTGAAATCCTCAACTCTAAGATCGATCAGAGATGAAGAAACTGCAAACTCTTGTACCTTATAAGATGGTCTGGTAATGAAGACACAGATGAAGAAACATCTTGATTATTAGCTAATGAACTTGATCACACCTCTGAACTTATCTCCAACTTCCATCTCTACTATCTGAACAAACCCAGTCCTCATTCTGACTTGTAGATACATGTCCGAGTACCTAAAGCCCTTCCTCACTTCCCGGTGTTCCTCCACTTCCTCCTCCACCTCCTCCATCAATCCGATTGCCTCCTTGAGCATCTCATCTTCATCATCCTCCTTGTATTCCTCCTCCATCTCCACTACCTGCTCAATCTCCTCAATCATCTCCCCGTACTTGATATCCAAAATTTTGTTGAAGAACTCCCCCAGGAGCTCCCCAAGATACTGGAGCCAACACGTTTGTTGGTTGAGCAAGTTGGCAATCACCTCTGCCACTGCCATCACCTTCGATGACCCCATCCAACCCTCTGGCCAGTTCCTGTTATGATTCCTTGTGGCGCCTATTCCAGCACCCATCTTTTTCTCCTTCTTTTGATACCTTGAGACCTAACGCGCCTTAGAACTCCATTCTAGTGCTCCTGGAACACCTCCTCGTATCCCCAAGGCTCTCCAGTTCACTCTGGAACTTCTCCTTGTCTCTCGTCTCCAACAGACAAACCCTTGACCCATAGACCTACCGGATTATCCCCGGATTATCCCTTTGCCCTGGAACCTTCTATGCCTACGTCATACGTCTAGAATGGTGACGTCACTTCCTCGTTTCCTCCTCGTTTCCCTGCTTCTTGATCCCCATGTAACTCTAGAACACTCTCTTGCCTTGTTCTTATCTTCTCTTTGTCATCTGTATTACCGAACACCCTTGTCTATCGGACACGTTCCGCCTTCGTCATCTTCTCTGACTCATTTCCCCTTTGCCCTATGCTTAACCCTTTGCCCTTGTATTTCCAGAACATTCCTTCATCTTTGTCATCGCTTAGTCATCTCCCTCTCTGTACACTATATAGATCTTCATTCTCGCACTTAGATTCCTCACCTAGAGCTATACCTGACACCCCCTTCCTGTACCTTCTACTCGCGCTCTTGCAATGTAACCTTTCCCTCTTCGCCTTGCCCTTGAAGAAGGTCCTTCGATGTGTCTTAAGCAGCTGGCACTCTCTTTGGTCTATGATGAGTTACAGTCACTTTGTCTTGCCAGTGCTAAAGCCATTTGTCGGGTCTACGGCAAGACCACATCCGGTCAAACTATAACAGTTCCTTTTCTTTCCCCTCAATATCTTCGGTTCATCTGCTTCCTCCTTTCACTTCTGCTTTTTCACCAAACCTCCAGCTCTGGGGCATTCACACTTTGCCTTGACCTCTTGACATGCAACACACAAGGTTGAGCATCCCATCCTGAGAACGCACTCGAGGCCATGCTTGGCACACCTTGCACAGGCCAGACCCTTCCCCTTACTTTCGGAGCTTTGCTCCACCCGAACCTTTTCAGCCTGATTTGATCAGCACTGGACCTATTGCGGCCAAGTGTCACTCACCCTCGACTTAGCCACTTCCTTGGCTCTCCTGCACACTGCCTCCTCTTGCGCCTTTCACCTCGCCTCCGCCTCCATCTTTATCCAGTCATCCTCTGCCTTCTTCTTGCCTCCTCCTCTACCTTCTTCTTCACCTCCTCCTCCACTTGCCATTTCTCCTTCTTGAGTTTCAACTTGGCACATTGCCTACACTCTTTGGCCTTGGCCTTCCAGAGCTCATTGTTGTTGTCCAGTTTCTCTGCAAGGCGATCGTTGGACCAAGTTTGAATATTGGCATATGAAGACATGATGGAAGTAATGGTTCAGAAGGGGTTCTCCAACTGCAGATTCTTATACTTATTATTCATACTCTGCATTGTTGAACTTCGGACTCCACCCATTCAACAAAGGCACATGACTAGTTCTGGCCTTCAGGGGTTCAGGCCTAAGAGGGGGATACTGTCATATCCTGTATTGTGCTAAGTCCACTCCGAGTTCTCTGGCACTATTCCATTACAACTCTGGTGCGTTCTTCCCAGGAGTGCAACTCCTGGGCTCTGGACCTTTTGTATAATTTCCTCTTCATAATTACATTCTCACTTATGACTTTTGTTCCATATTTGTATTAGTTCTGCTTTCTGTCTTTCACTGTGCAGTGCAAGCACAGCTCCAGCTTCTTGCAACTCTGACACCACACCACCCCACTACTTACCAATACCTTAGAAATCCATTACCAATCCATTAGTCATTGGACCTCTGTACTCCATATATAAACCCTTAGTTACTTCATGTAAAACCTCAGTTCAAATATTAATTTAGATCTTAACTCCTCTTCCCTTTGCTCCATTTGTCTCTTTGACCTCTGACTCTCTGACCTCTCCAAAATACAGGACAGAACTCTGCAAAGGCACAACACATACATTGAAGCTGAAGTCCCACCCCCTCAAGTATAACTCCAGCACTCCAGAGTTTATTAGAGTTATCCCCATTCTTAACAAATTCCAAACCAGGGTGTGAAGTGCCCTGCAGCAACCTGTGGGAATTTTGCTTAGCTTTGGTGGGGACAAATATAGTACAAACTCTTGGCTACACCTTTGTCCCCAAGGTCATGTGATTTGGTTCACACACTTCCAAGATACATCCATTTCAAAATAGCAATAACATTGCAATCATTTTGCATCTTTTGTTGAGTACACTGAAATCAAGTGCTGTATTGTTATATTTGGTCATATAAACAAAGGTAAACATACAAGGACCATGTCTGAGTTTAAAATAGTTTACACACACCTTTATTCCCAACTATAACCATCATGAGATCCATCTCTCATACTCAAAAACATACCATTCTCTTCATGCTTGATGCTGGTCAATTTGCCAACTCTATTGCATCTGCCACTGGTCTTCATGTCTCTACCATATCTAGAATAGACTTTAAGGAGTGTTCTGAGCTTTAGAAAGCTGCTGGAGGCCATCCACCCAAACTTTCCTCTATCAATGTCTGCAATGCCATTTGTCTCATCTCCTCTGGGAAGGCAGAGAATGCTGTTCAGGTGACCAAAGCACTTATCAATATAGTCAACCACCTCATCTCTGCCTCCACAGTGCATAGACATTTGAAGAAGACTGGTATGAAAGCTGTTATGATTTCTTGGACTATCATTTTCTTTTGTTCAATGACTAATCCATTCCATCATGTTCTACCATATTCCATCACTTGCTTTGTCATTGGTTCCACCATGTTTGATGACTTTCTTTATATTATCTAAAACATTTGCACTTGTTTGACCATTTGGGCATATATACCCTTTCATCATGCACTCCTTTCTTTCTCTCTAACCTTGATCTACTCAAGCTTCACTCTAGTATCCTCTGTACTTCAAACCTTGAATAAAGATCCTTGACTCTGATAAGCCCCATCATACTGCTTTGAAGCATGTCTTGACCCTACTAGCAACCATTTTATTGCATCAAGGGTCTCACTCTGAACTCTCTTGACTTTCTAGGATATGCTTGTTATCTCAAACCTCTGATCTCCCAGTGCTAGACTTTATCAAGTTCCTCGTTCACTTCTTGGATATAACAAAAGATCAAGGTTCTCCTTATATGGGCATACCATCATAGTACCTGCCCACCATATCTTTCCCTAACACTCAGTGGAGGGAATCTCATGACTTGGAGCCATCTGATCCTGAACAAGAAGACCACTCTTCATCCTCTGAACACTCCACTGATGTTGAGATATGAGCAGAACCCAACGATACTCTTGACCTCACCATGAATCTTTCGTCATCACTCTATATCCCTTGAGCTCCCACCCCTCTCTCCCCAACCCCCATCCAACAAACTTTTCATTTTGGAACCCCTCCCCCTCTCCCACCAAGATCACCCCTTCTTCACACTTTTCCTACCCTATCAGTCACCATGACCACAACTGCCAAACACATGGAACTTCACCTTGGTGCCCCCAAACCCTTTAATGGCAACCCAAAGAAAGCCAATGCCTGAATGGTCACCATCTGCTTCTACCTCCTCATCAATGAAAAAGTCTATGATGATGACAACAAGAAAATCGCCTTTACCCTATCACATATGACAGAAGAATCAGTGGCCACATGGGCCAACATCCTTCAATGATAGGCATTTAGCCTCATTACCTCAAGTTTCAGCACTTTTGCCAACTTCCTGAACAAATTCAATGCTGATTTCAAAACCCACAATGTCAAGAATGATGCCATTGCCTGGTTGGCCACTATCACTATTACAAACAGAAACCAGCTTAATGAATACCTTGCCAAATTCCAAAATAAGATAGCTCTATCCAGAATTACAGAAGATGCTATTCTTATCAATTTCCTCACTGCCAGAATACCAAGGAAACTCATGGAGAGAATCTACAGCATGGACACCATCCCCACCACGATTAAAGCCTGGTATGAAAAAGCCATCCACTTCTAGACAGTCTACAACCAAATGAAAGAAATTGGTGCTCAATTCCACTGCACCTAAACCCATATCTTACACTTCACCTCTTCATCCTCCAACTCTACCTCTGCTAAAGACCCCAATGCTATGGATGTAGATGCTGTATGAGTTGGAAAACTCTCCCCTGAAGAATGAAAACACTGCATTACCAAAGGACGATGCTTCTGCTGCCAAAACAAAGAACACCTCTCCTCGGCATGCCCAAACTTCACCTCCAACTCCAAGAAAACCACACCTAAGGACAAAAAGGTTTGAAAGGCAGAAAAATTCTCTCCCTTAAAGAAGTAGACAACAATGATGATAACAATACAAAGACCACTATCAGAAGAGTGGCATTTTCCCAGGATTTTTGAAATGGAGAACCACCCTGACATACAGTGACTCCCAAAACTGTTCCAATGCCTAACCTCAATCCAGTGTGTGAAGTGCACTGCAACCACTCGTGGGAATTTCGCTTAGCATTGGTGAGACAAACAATAGTACACACTCTGAGCTACAAATCGGTATCTTAGTCATGTGATTTGGGTCATGGGAAGCAAAGATATGAACAATTTAAAATGGTAACTCCATTGGAACAGTTTTGTCACTTTCAACTATCAGTATATATTAGTACTTGGTATACCCTCCTTTGGCCTTCAGCACAGCCTCAATCCTCCTAGGCATGCTCCCAATCAATGTCTGACACACCTCAGCTGATATTTTATTCCATTCCTCCTGAGTTCTTCT
>JBBPUN010000446.1:0-12947 GCA_038094715.1 Heimioporus punctisporus | reverse complement strand
GCTGCTATGTCCATCTCAATAATGCGCGCTGCTATGTCCGTCTCAATAATGCGCACTGTCCCTACCCCCAAATTGCGCGCTACCCCCCTGAAAATGCGCTGATTAAAAGTGCACTTTGACCCTCATAAAGTAGCAACATGTAAAACGAGCAATCTGAGAGTAGTCCGATATGCAAGAAGAGTGGTGGAGTGGTGGAACTTCTCAGCATCCTTGACCCATTCCTTTGCGGCGGACAAGTCATCTAAAGACACAGTTTGCATGTCACGGGCCAACCCAGAGTACAATGCGAAGATCTCATCTTTATCCTCTAACAAACAGAGCTATTCGTACGGATGGGATGTGAATTGAGGAGTTTAATGACACCAGAAAACTTCACATACCCGTTTGTATCGAAATTTCAAATGAATTGCAAGGTTCCTAAGTGACGATGATCGAAGGGGATGGCCTGGAGGACAGAGTGATAAGGCTTCTCGATTGAGGTCAATTGCCTCTGTGAGATCTTCTATTGCTCCCTGCCTGTTGTACCGAGTAGAGAGGCGGATCGCAAGACAATTTAATGAAAACGATCGACCCGGATGGCCTGGAGGACGGAGCATGCCTCTCGATCGAGGCCAATTGCTTCTGTCAGATCTTCTACTGCGCCTTGCCTATCATACCGAGTGGAGAGGCGAACCGCAAGATTGTTCAGTGAAATCGAACGATCCGGACGGCCTGGAGGGTCGAGCGTCAATGCCTCTCGGTCAAGGCTGATTGCTTCTGTGAGGTCTTCTACTACTCCCTGCCTGCTGTACCGATCAGAGAGACGATTTGCAAGATTGTTCAAAGAAGATAATCGAAGCGGATGGCCTGGAAGGCGGAGCGCCAAAGCCTCTCGATCAAGCTCGATTGCCTCTGTCAGATCTTCTACTGCTCCATGTGTGTCATACCGATGGGAGAGACGACGTGCAAGATTGTTCAATGAAGTTGATCTGTCCGGATGGCCCAGAGGGCAGAGCGATAGTGTCTCTCGATCAAGTGCGATCGCTTCGCTAAGATCTGCGACTCCACCGAGGGTCTCATACCGGGCGCCAAGACAAACTGCAAGGTTGCCCAATAACAGCGACCGAGCTGTGTGCCCTTCTGGGCACAGCGACAACGCCTCACGAGCGATGTCAATGGCTTCGTTGATGTTTTCCACCCTACCGAGTTTGTTATACCGACGCCGCATATCAACTGAAAGGGAATTCAAACAACGTGTACGCAGTGGATGGCCAGGGGTGCAAAGTGACAATGCTTGACGATCGAGCTCGATCGCCACTTCGATATACCAAATTTCTCCGCATCGTTTGTATTCTTTGGAGAGGGACTGTGACTGTGAAAGTAACTTCTTGACTAGTGAGAACGTCAGTATCAGTTATGGCTTTCGACTTTGACGAAAAGCAATTATTACTATTCCACTGGAGAGCTTGACTTGAAAACATGGTACGAATCGGAAACTGAGGGCGTTGAAAGAGAAAAGGCTCAGGTGAGTCGTAAATAGAAAAAGCACCGTCTTTCATCAATATAAATGATCTTCCCATGACCAATAATATCACGTGAGGTGACAGGTGTAGCACTTACTTACTTTACTTTTCCTGATGCGGTAACCTCCTTTTTTGAAAGATGAACGTTGCAACGTTGAGCAATGACAGGCCTCCGAAAGACTGGGCTGGATCTACACATGTCATATGTCTGTTGGGGTGAGTTGCGTTTATTCTGACTCAAAAAACGAGGCAACTGAGACCGGTCTCAGTCGTCTTGTTGAAAAATATCAAATTGTCTTATTTCGATCTCAGGACATCCCCCAACACCTCTGCCAGCTCACCTCCGTGTTTTTACATGATGTCAGCGAGTCCGAAACATAACGCAGTACTCAAGGTTGTCATCTCGGCTTGTGAGTTCTCTTAGTATCTACTATGCTTCACCTTTTGACCCTCGATCTTCTGTAGCGACGACGCTCGGAATCATGTTAATAGAGTTCGCCTGGCTGCTGCGGGACGAAATCAAGTTTATATGGCCGTAAGCCACACATTCCGAACGTGAGCACAAATACACTTAGCGTCTAAATGACAGTCGGCTTCGGTCATCCTGGCAGCCCAGAATATATATATTCGCGAGATACATGGGCTTAGTCTGTCAAATGTGCGCACAGTGCCATCTTTTACACCATCTACATCTTTTTGACACATCTGATAGATTCAATGTCTACTTCTCCGTTCGTATGTACCTCGGTGTAGATACGACCCCAATCGGATGTCGCATCTGGTTTATGTATCAAGCGCTCATCGTCCAGTCGCTCCTTTGCTGCGTAGAAGGATTACTTATGTTGCGTCGTGCGTCCTTTGTTGGTCCCCTTACCGATCCAGTCATTCACTTGTCCGGAAAATAGTTTATGCTCTTTTTCTCAAAAGTCGGATGATCTTCATGTTACTGGTCGGGTTTATTATCGTACAAGTGGCCTCCATGATCGTCAGCGCGCGTTTATCGTTTCCTTCGAATCAGTACACGACCTCGTGTTGGATGGAAAAAGCAAATCCTGGAAACGCATTTTTCAGGTCGGGACCTTTTCATCTACCTTCGATTTTGTTTGTTGATCTTTCTACCGCAGCGCAACAACGATGACGACTAACTTGGTGATCTTCTTCATGACTTTTTGGAGATATTTTCGGTTACCCACGAGATGGACGCGAGAGGCTCTCGGGCGGGTTATTATCCGGGATTCCGCGTTGACGTTAATGGCGATATCGGGTGCGTAGACACATAAAGCTGTCGTTTTGAACTGATAAGAGGGTACTGTTCTATTCAGTGATCATGTTGTTCTTGACGCTTTGTTCTCTCCAGGTCATCAAACCGAGCATGAGTGGCAATATCACGTTCTGGTGGGTTCAGTAAAAAACTTTCCGCATTTTTCCAAATCCCACTGAACCTAATGTGGCCTACAGCTGGCTGGTACTCACCCTCTGGGTATCTGTTGAGTCACTGTGTTCTCGCGTTTTTCTAACTGAACCAATGCCTTCGATTTTGTTTAGATCGGAAGGGTTATTATGAATCATGAAAAGATACCTCGAGATGAACGAGGCGTGAGCACGACCTGGAAGGGAACGGTGCAACTGACGTCTCAAATCGAGATGGGCGAGAGCGTGCTGTCGCTCGACACACAGTATGCCGAATCATCGAGGGGCAGCACGGCGGCCTCGAGCACGTTGCGAGAGTCGCTTTCGACGCCCACAATCAAAACCAGTCCGCCTTCGTCGTCGAGCGGCTGCATTTCGGACAGCAAGTTGGATGAGTCGGATAAGGTTCCGGGCCCGATCTCGATTCACGTTGAGGACGTGCATCCAGAGACTTTGCAGTCTCCGATCACGCCACCCGCCGAGGCCCCAGTGTTGGACGCGGATCAAGAATCGGCGCCATCGGGGGATTGATGAAAGTGAGTGTTGTCTCTCGTAGCGGTGCTGTGCCTAATCCCCGACTTTTGTTTTGTGCTTTCTGTAACGAACGGTACTCTGCATGATGTATGAAGTGTCACGATATGTGCATTTCCTCAAGGCGACATTGAGTCTCGATACCATGTATATCTTGTTATCTATGACTCTGTATTATGATGTAACATGAGCCGAACAATGATTTATTTCCATGTTTCTACCGCATGCCTCCAACCTGTATGGTCCGTAAAGATTGTACGGGCATGGGCCCGAAATGATCGCTTGCCTCGTGGGTGTGAATGTCAACGTCCGATGTTACGTCTCATATGCAATGCTCAGCTATCTAATTACATTTGGACAAAGACTCACCTCATGGTGGTTCAAATTCAAACAAGTAGTACCCGTCTATTGGCAACAGTGTCTCGTGGGTCACCTACATAGTCGTCCTCTCAAATGACGGACGCGCCGACATGTGTACTTGCCTACTGTCTTCACGCGATAAACTATACCGTCGTGAACATCCTGGGCGTGCTCGTGTTCAGGTCGGTGCACAATTGGCTCCCTTAATAGATCAAGAATGTGAGATCGCGACGAGGATCGACAACAGGGTCATGTTTGACATGTTTCGATAGTATACATGGGTGCCCCCGTGCACAAACGGGTCGACGGCGCACGCGATCTCGGTACGAGTGCGCAGGAGACATTTTTAAAAACCTAGGGTTACAGCATGACGTAAGAAAAAAACGCATACAATTATCGTCCATTGATTGATTCATGAGGCGAGGGCTCGTTTGACCGATCGACAGGCTCCATCTGTCCGTTTATCAGAAACGACGCGACTGGGACACGAAAAAGTGAAAGGTAAAAGTGGGAGCGTACCTCGGGTCGATCGTACTCTCGCTCGTGATCACGGTATCGGCCATTGGAATAGTCGTAGGCGTGTCCGTTCATAGGTATAACTTGGGGCGGGGGGTGCGTATACGATGTCGGAACAGAGGACGAAGTGCCGGTTGGGGATGGGCCAATGAGGTGCATCAACGACGGTGTAGCAGGTACGGTAATGCTGATGGCGTCCAAGAGAAGGCTAACAGAAAAGACAAGGAGCAGATGGTTTGAATACAAGATTCTTCACGAAAAACGGAAAGCGTACTTGTTCTCTGCCTCCAGTTTGCGCATTCGCGCGTTAGCATGATCTAGGTCGCGAACGTACTCGTTGTGGAGCTATCATTTGCATAAGGTGGATCGGTCTGGGAGGTAAACGCGTCGGCGTACCGCGTTGACTTGATCAAATTTTTCACGGAGAGCTTGAAATCTGTAGTCGTATAAACACTGCGTAATAACTAGTCGTAAATCGCCCTACTTTTCCTTATACCGTAGGCCTGAATGACGCTGAGCAAGGGGCGCGGGTGCCTAAGGACGTGTGGGACTGTGAGCGTCGCGGACGATCCCAGTGTAGTACCATGGCGTAATATCGCACCTTGAATTGCCTGTTGTCTTCGACGGGGTGGCCTGGAAGAGACTTTGAGGCGTTCATAATGAACCAACAAGGCGAAGAGGCGACGTAGAAGGGCGATGTATAGTGACCAAAATTAGTAAGACGCGGTTGTTACAAAACTTCCTTACATAATAATACAACCATCACTTGCTCTTCGGCCCTCATGTGGAGTGCGCTCAAGTACCTGTTCGGTATTCGAACGACCGAGCCAGAGACTTCCTTATTTTCTGGATCTGGTTAGTGAAAAATGGAATGATCATTGAAAATGCCATCTGCATTTATCCTAGCGTACATTTGCAGCCGTGTCCTGCAGGATCTCCCAAAGGAGCGGGGCGGGCCTGAACAAACACAGGCCAATCTTGCCGTGCACAGCGGCATCTCATCTGAACCCGGCTTTGATTTACAAGTTCGATATTCCTCGATGGACCCTCTAGAACCATTGGCATCAAAGCTGTTTGGCGAGCCAGACACGGTGCGTTTCAGAGACATGAGCATATATGCGGTGATATTGACTTTTTTATCGTCACACAAGACAATTCGTACCGACCGAGCCTTTCAAGTACCCATCTCGGAGCAAACTCTGAACGGTAAACTATTCTTTTACAATCACCTGACGTCCCGCCGTCCCGTACCTAGATTTTATACCTAACTTCATTTAATAGAACCGTTCATCCACGGAACACCGTGTAAAAAGTTAACTGGCAATACATCCAGAATATATATACCATTACCCGAGCCAAACGAAGCTGATGCCATCGCGTCCGCCCAACATGATCCCATGGTTATCCAAACGACAGGCGCTCCGAGTACACCGACAAGCGTCCCACTAAAACGTACAAGAGGATGTACCCGTTTCGACGCCACCAGCAGTTCCTTCGCGCACTCTGGATTGGATATGGATGGTTTTCCACGACGGCCAAGAAAGCAACGTAAAGTTCGATTCGATCCGCGTGACAGCTCAGAGGACGAATGGAGAACTGCAGAGGGAGTGCAGATGTGGGACTGGAACCTCAAGCAAAGGCACAGGAACGAACAGGATCTGCCAAGGGCGTCCAACTCACCACGTGGTCAGAATCACATGCCCAAAATACGAATGCCTAGCACCGCTGACAGGCCCCACATTCAAGAAAGCTCGTCCCACCGCCTCGTGGAGTCAACCCTATCACCTCTCGATATTCAGAAAAATTTGCGACCAGTGCGCGCGATCGATTTTACTAATTTACCACCTCCCACGAGACGCAGGCGGTTCCGAAAGAATGCCACGTCATCCAGTGGGACAGATACGAACGTGTTGACGATAAGGCCTGCTGATAGCAAAGTCAAGAAAATTAGATTTGCGGATCGTGTTCGAGTCCATGTGTATACACCTTTGCCTGAACGTCCAGATATCAAGAACGATGCAAGCGGCCGTCCGAATCCGTGTTTGGACAAGAAAATGAACAAGAAAAGTCGACCACCTGGCGACCTGGTCGCAAATGATGCGACTGTTGTAAATGATGCAAATTCACGGTGAAAGATCCCGTTCAGCATCTTGGTGGGTACCAGCTTGATGACGGAGGACACACAGGGCTTACCGCACGTTTCCCTGACCCCACGGTGACAACAAAGAGTGGGTACCTCGTCACAATACGTTTCAATGCACGAAATTTTGGCACGTGAGGTGAAGGCGTTATCGTTGGCAGATTTGACGGACGAGTTTCTCTAGACGAGTTCGGTTTATCGTTCATCTCATGATATGAGTTTGTGTACATGGGGCTCATTTCGAATTCGGTTTAGGATTCGGGACAACAGTGAAGCTAGTATACAATTGCTGACGGAAGATGTACAGGTAGTGATGTCCGTGGCAAGAAAGCTGTAAGCCGGCGGAGAGAATAAGCGGATATGACATTAGTGATTCGGAGTGCGAATGGCGAGACAGGTTGCCACGATAAGGTCCGCCATGCGCAGTGCAGGCTATGTATGTCATGGTGAGATCATCGATCGAGAATGGAGCACAGATTGCACCTGATGGATACGAAGTTCCCCATCCTTGAATAGGGCAAACAGCGTGATACGGTATGTGGCCACGACCTCGCCCTGCGAGTTTAAACACTGATATCACTCAGCGTTCAGTGCGACTTCCTTGAATACGACCACGTACGTTCAACTTATTGCTCAACACTCGCGAAGTCGGTTTCCAATGATACACTTTGTCATCGAAGCCCCGAAAAGAGTGCGTGCCATCCGGAAAATTCTTCCGGTGAATTTCGACGACGTTTGGTTCGGAACCGAAGGTGATACGGATAGGGCCTGGTTCGATATGTATGAGCGGGGGACCGACGTACGGTGACTGGACGTTGCAGACCAGTACACCGTTTGGGCCACCGGCGTAGAGCCCGAATTCCCAGTTCGCTGCCAGACGGGTCGCCTTTGAAAAGTATCTTGGGACGCGAGGTCAAAGGCCGACAGGAGGAAAAAAAGGGAGACACACTTTGGCGTCTGCCTGTCATCAGCTCGGACGATCTTGTCGTCGTTCCAGATACCACCGAGTCGATAGACGTGTAGACGGAGCGGACGCGACTCGGTGGACATGTACCTGCGAGTGGGGCTTAGCGCTGGCGTTTCCATGGAACGTCAGGTGTCAACGGCACATTTGACGACGGCACAGGCCGATGTGGAGACAAGTTTCACATTGACGTCTTGGGTTTTTTCTTTTATGGTCGTGCTGAGGCGTTGAGCAGTTCGCTAAATACAGCCAAGGTCCCGAATTGGCAGGGCTCCAAAACAAACGACTGTCTCAGGCACAGCTCGGGTAACTAATTTGGATCCGGTTCAGAGTGCGGATAAAAATGTCCTGACCGTCCTGACTCGTCGTCTTTTCCCGTGAGATCGACGATCGTCGTAACGACCACGAGAAAATTCGAGGAATGTGGCGACTGGCGAGCGACTTTCCGCTGACAAGCTGACACACCGAGTTGGCCGAGACAAACCTTGCGACACTCTGCGCGACACTTCAAGCTTCACATGCCAAGAATGGCAAAAACGAGGCACTGATATGCAGAACACGTTGGCCAAGAGACGACTTCATTAACGCCGACGCCGCAAGGGCAAGATTCAACTATCCAGTACGTTCGTCCTTGATTTGTAAAATGTAAATGTGATATTGATCATCGACCGCCGACATCATCCTCCGAACAAAATGGCACTGCAAACGAGATCGCAGCGGCGAGGTGGATCACTTCGTCAGGACGCTGTCGGCGTGTCACAAGCAAATAAATACGCAAACTCGGCGTCCTGCAAGTCACGTTTGGATGACCGGGTAAATGTTAAGGCCTAATGTCGCAAGGAACCCCGTCGTGAAGCGTAAACGCGAATTCAAATGGCTGTTTATCAATCGTGATTGTGGCCCACTTGCCCCTGTTCTAACGCCTCTGTAGCTGCGAATTATCTGGCTCGAAAGGCATCTAGCTCTTGACTAGTTTCGGTACCGACGGAAACGAGCTTTCCCCTCGTTTCCTCCGATGGAATCAACTCCCACCGTTTTGTTTACACAGTTCGCGTTGGCTTGCGACCAGCCACTTTAGCCTTTTGGTCAGGGACCACAATATTCGTACGTCATAATACTCCCATGCAGTAGCCGTTTTTCCAACGTTATATGTCATTGCGTGACTCTTCTCCCCTCGACCGGCATCCTCGCTCAAAAACAACCTCAAAAAGAAATAAATCTACTTCGAGGCAACGCTCAACACGCAAACACCTTGGTCCTTACTAGAAGTGCGGGGAAGTTGTTTAAACCACAGGAAATCAAGACGCGAGCTACAAAGCACGATAAGCTGGGATGCAGGCCGTCGTTATCAGCGAATGGTAAATGTGTAGAGAACACGAGACGTTTTCGAGTTTCCTGGAACCAAGAACCGCTTAAATTATATTTGCACTCCAAACGCATGCGTGGTAGATTGGGCAGAGCGGCAGCAGGCTTAGCCCGGCCCCTTCGACGACTTTGGAACGTAATCCATATAAGACGTGTTGAGGCACTTGCTTTTGACAAAAAAGGAGATGTAATTCACTGCGCAAGTGAACATGGTTCGTGGAAGGTGAAAACCAATGCGGCTTGCATCTACGATTCTAGCTGAATGTAGAGACATTCCTTCCCGATGATCTAGTGGTCCGAGTAAGATAGTGATGGTGTCCAAATCGACGCCGTCATCCATAAGGGCGAGTTCAAGTGGTCACGGTGGATAGTCTTATCTATCGTCAACGCTACTCTAAACAGCCCCTGGATTCGCCGTGGGAATCTCATCATCAATATTTTTGCGGTTAGGCTTTGTTACCTATTGTCATGAATCACGCTGTCGTACCGTGGCTCCAGAGGTCGATGAAGTGCTCAAAACTCGCCTGTCAAGTCCATGTGAAGTTATTCGCACAGCCCGAGATAAGGAGGGAGGAGATGTATTATTAAACGTCACATTCGGACCTGGTTCCCGTCGTGGCTTATCTTCTGCCCTCCCCAGGGTCCCTTTTCCATCTTCGAGCGTCAAGCTGGGTAGGTTGATCGCCAACTCTATTTGGCCATTCCATGTCTCAGGAAAAGAAGAGCGAACCAAATGCGACCGTCAACGTGAAGGCTGTCGTCGTTGATGCATCTGAAAGGGTGCACGAGGCAGACGATGCGCTCCTCGCGACACTTGGTTACAAGGCCGAGTTTAAGCGCGAGTTCTCCGTATGTTTTCAACCTTATTATTTTGTCTGGGGATGACGAACCGGAAATTTTTCTCCAACGACTGTGCACGCGTGCGATCGGCATAGATGCTCGAAACAATCGCATTTGCAGTGTCGATCATGGGCGTCATCGCTTCTGTTACGTCCACGTTTTCGTTCCCGCTCGTGTCAGGTATGCATGTCGTTTTCGGATTGCGTTTCACTGAATTCAAACACAAGGTGGCCACGTCGGTATGGTGTGGGGTTGGTTCATACCCTGCTTCTTTGTCATGGCTGTGGCACTGTCCATGGCTGAACTCGTCTCTTCCATGCCGTGAGTCGGCTATTTTCCCGACCGTCTCTCCTAGGCGAACGTATTTCCAGAACCTCAGCTGGACTGTATTATTTTTCAGCCAAGTTAGCACCACCTAGATACGCACCGCTGGCGAGCTGGATCACGGGATGGGCCAACATCATGGGTCAAGTGACGCTCGTGTGTTCGATTGACTTTACATGGTCTGTCTACGTTTTTTCTACCTTGTGTGTGCTCTGACGCCCAACAGCGCGCAAATGATCACATCTGCCATCACGGTAGGATCGAACGGGACGGTCGTGTTGGGATCAGGTGCAACCTACGGGATTCTCCTTGCGATCTTGTTTTGCCATGGTATCGTCTGTTCGGCGGCGACAAACGTCCTTGCTCGACTGAATCTATTTTATGTCATGATCAATTGTGCGTGTTTGAGTGTGCCCGGCGGCTGTCGCTGATGCCAAAACAAGGGGGCACGACCGTAGCTGCCATTGTCGCTCTACTCGTATGCTCGGGTGACAGCAAGGTATCGACGAAAGATGCATTTACGTTGTTCGAGAACAACACTGGCTGGGCCAACAGTTTGTTGTACCGCAACTATCTACAGACGAGTTTCTCATCTTTGGGTCAGGTGGATGGGCATTCTTATTAGCATTCACAGCACCCATGTGGACGCTGACCGGCTGTAAGCGATCCGCTTCGACATCGGGCGCTTTCTGATTCACACCAGATGATTCTGCCGCACATATTTCGGAAGAGGTTTCGGGCGCACAACGCAGTGCGCCCATCGCTATTATTCTCGGTGTAGCCAGCACGGAAATCCTCGGATGGTTGTTGCTCGTGTGTGCGTCCTTTGCGACTACGTCCGTGTCTTCGCTCCTTGCCACGACCCTCCCACTTCCGATGGGTCAACTCCTCTTGGACGTCCTCGGGAAGCGCGGTATGTTGACTATATGGAGCTTCATCGTCGTCGTCCAGGTGAGTACTCGAATGCTCCTGACGCCTTATCTGACGTGTGCACTCTTCAGTTTGTAACGGGAGCTGCGCAGGGCGTTGATGCTTCCCGTGTCGTGTTCGCGTTTGCGCGCGACAATGCGCTTCCCGGGTCGCGTTGGTGGAAGCACATTAATAAACGCACCCAAACGCCGGTCAACGCTGTCTGGTTCGTCATGGTTTTTGCAGCACTTTGCGGCTTGCTCGGGTTTTCGACTGCTGCACTCTCTTCCCTGGCTGGGTTCGTCGTCTCTCCCGTTTCCGACGTGCCCCATTTTTCATTATTGTGTAGGGCATCCGTAATCGGGTTGTACGTTTCGTATGCAACACCCATCTTTCTCCGGATTACGTCTGGACGAAACCTCACCCCGGGGTACTTTACACTCGGAAAATGGTACATGCCGATCGGCATCATCGCCGTCTCGTGGGTCGTGTTCATTGTTGTCCTCCTCCTCTTTCCGTCCTCTCAGACGACGAACGCGCCCGATATGAGTATGTGTCCGAGTTTTCGCGCATGATCATGTTTTGACGTTCTACAGACTATTCCGTGGTGATCGTGATGGGCGTGTTCGTGTTTGCGTCGGTATCGTGGGTCGTTTCTGCACACAAGTGGTTCCGTGGACCGATCAAGAATGTGGACGCGAGTCAGACAGTGTCGATGGATGACAAGGCCTGAGTTCGTCCGCGTCTGATAGTGGACTTTGAGGATCGATTTCGGGTCCCATGGCGTACGTATACCGCATAGAATGTCAAGGGATTTGCTTGATGGCGTTTTTGGTTTATGGCGTGTGCGAGAGCTTCATCGGTAAGGCGTTGTTGTTCGGTTGAGCGAACTGCAAACACTCTTGTTGAGTCGCGAGTGATGCTTGAAGACGAAAAGCTCGGCATGCCAGTGGCGTTTGCCGCGTTGCACGGATGCCTAGATTCTGGTTCCCGAAATGACGTCATGTACCCGAAAGACGCTCGCCTGTGTTCCGAAAATCGAATCACAAAAACGATAACAGTCGTGCGAGTCGTCTTTTGTGATAGAATTCGCGAGAGTCGATAGTAAGAAAGAGCGTACGCATAGAGATCAGATCCGTACCAAATAAGGAAATGGTTGGTGATGATTACGAAGGGCTGGATCCCCTTTTTCGTATCGCTGTTGGGTAGACGCCACCGTGGACTGTTGGACTTTGTTCCGATGGAAATAGATGTACGTTTACCGCTGAAGGGGCGTATTTTTTTAGGCCAGAGTTACTGACTCGGATATATGTCGGAGGGTGCAAATTGGCAATGAATGGTTTAGCATGTTGAATTACAAGCGATTTAAAATGACCACACGTACGTTTTCTCTCGATAGAAGGTGCAGATGCCCGGTCTGGTGTTGGCTTTTGCCAGTGGTCACTTGACCGTGATTTCGTGTCTTGTTGTATGTACCACCGCAGTAATGAACTTTTAGACCCGATTGTCATCAAGGTCGTAGGAAGAGAGTGAGTCAGGTGTTGTCAATTGGTATTAATCGCAGAGAGTGGCGCCGCCGGAAGTCTGGAAAAAGGTTGGTCTAAGAGCAATTCCCGACAGTGCCCGACGCGGCCCTAGTACATTATCCACAGATCTGCATGCGCCGGCAAAGTCGCAATTGGGATATCAGATCGTGACCTAGAAGGCGTGTTATTTGAACGTCGAGACTGTTTTCACTTGCAGTCTGCTGTACTTGACTCGCTACTACGGCAATACGTTTTGGCATATGCTGTCATAAAACAAGTGGCGAGAAGAAGCCTCAAAAGTCGGAACCCGATCAGTGAAATTCCCGGTTGCCGAGACAGGGATGTGTTCAGGGCTCTTCGATAAGTACATATACATAATCTCAGCAGAGATGCCATCTCACTTTTCGACAGTATCCAGCTTGCTGAGAGGCCATCGCAGTACGATTTTTTGCTTCGTGTGATCACATGCCTAGCTATCTGTTTGCTTCTCGCTCCGACTCGTACGTATAGGAAGCCAAGCGTTGGACTCCACCTTAGGTACTATTCGCTTCAGCGAACCC
>JBBPUN010000445.1:0-12953 GCA_038094715.1 Heimioporus punctisporus | reverse complement strand
CTTATAGTCCAGGGCACACCCCAGACTGTATATCGAGCGTATCGGCGAAACAAAAGTGAATGGGGTTCAAGGAAGAGACGAGGTAGGGGATAAGATCGGAAATCTACCTGTCAACAAACCGTCGGCCAATTATAATCGGACCGACGCTATGAAACTTCGAGTTGCCGAGTGAGCTCGACTGAGGCGAAAATGAAGGTAATGGAAAAATAAGGTAGAAAACGTGCCGAAAATACAAAGTAACATCGATCCAACCCGTTGAGGGGTATTCGGACCGAGGGGGTCGTCGGCGGCGACCCGTAATGAGTTTCCGAGTTGGATCGGTCGGTGTAATCGATCTAAGTAGAAGAAACGAAGGGTCAAAATGGTATGCAGACGATTCAAGAAATAGGATCAGAGGTCTCATATATTAAAAATAGTGGAATATAACCGTAGAGCCACTATGTGCTCTACATCGTTCATCAGGTGGGTAAAAGGGTGGATAATCAACCTGTGGTATAGGAAGAGAAATGATAACATTGCGTTGAGGAGGTTCTGGATTCTCCTGAACTTGGGATGTAGTTTCATCGTCATTTGCTTCTCTTATTGGAATGATGGCAGGTCCGTCTTCATTACTATTGGAACAGTAGGATAGAGTGTTCTCATCAAAGGTGGCATTTGTTGCAACAAAGACTCGATGTTTAGTCTTAGACCAAAATCGCCAAGCTTTGGTGTTGGGTTCATAGCCTATGAATGTCATTTCCTCAGACTTGGGAGATAGTTTGTCCAGCCTAGTCTCAGCAGGAAGAAACACATAAGCTCTACAGCCAAAGACACAAAAGTAAGATGCATCTGGTTTGCCTCCATCTTGTTTAAAGATTTCTATGGGAGTCTTCCATTGAAGACGATGAGTGGGTTGTCTGTTATACAGATGTAAAGCGGTTTTCATTGCGTCTTGCCAGAACGCTTTGGGAAGGCAGGCATGGTGGCACATAGCTTCTGCCTTTTCTAAAATGGTTCTATTAAATCATTCTGCACAACCATTTTGTTGTGGGGTGTGAGGAGTTGTAGTTTGATGAGTAATGCCTCTTTGAGTGAGGAACATTTTGAACTCATGACTCATAAACTCTCCTCCTCGGTCCAAACACAAAGAGATAAGCTGGAGACCAGTAAAAGTCTCAGCCCAAGATACCATGTTAGAGAAATGCCAAGCACAATCCGATTTGACCTGCAAAAAGGAAAGGAGGGCATAACCTGAGAAGTCGTCAATGAAAGTAAGGATATACCTAGCACAAGAACGAGGTTCAATGGGCATAGGTCCAATAAGATCAGTGTGAACCAGAGCCAAAGGGTGAGTAGCCCTCTTGACAGAGTCTTTGAAGGAATGATTCGACATTTTGCCTAATGTGCAGCCTTTGCAAGGTGGGCAAGGTGTAGGAGGATTGGGTAAGGTGGGAGGTAAGCCCGAGAGATGCAAGGATGCATGTCGAAGAGCATTGTTGGACATGTGTCCAAAATGCATATGCCAAAAATGATAAGTATTCTCAGCCAAAGAGGTGATAATCCTCTCTCCTGATGTCATCAGAGCCAATGGAAACCAGTGAAGATTATTAGTTGGTGATAAGGCAGTGGCCAATATCACTAGATGTCCTCTTTTGTTCCAGATCTTCAAGCCAGAAGAGGTAATCTGACATTTGTAGCCTTTGTTTGTTAAGGCTGGAATGGAAAGTAACCTATGAGTTGCCTGAGGTGCATACCAGACATTCTCCAGTAAGATATGATTAGTGGTTGGTAGTCCATGCTGCTTGATGATTATGGTTCCAGGACCAATCATCTGGACCTTGCTGCCGTTAGCAACAGAAGCAGAGTGTTGTAGATCTCCTAGATGCACGAAGTCTTCCAGGAATGGAGAAAGGTGATCTGTGCAACTGCTATCTATCATCCAATGATTTCTGTAAAAGGTAGAAGATCTTGTGACAGGCTTTGAGTGGATTGTGTTCACACTCAAATAAGCATCAAAGAAGGTGGCATTGCCAAACCAATTGTCCTTGTCCCATGATAAGTGAGATGGTACACTATTGTGTAAAGACAGATCTCTGTAATACGGGTTATTCATCAATTCTAAGTTTAGTCCCTCAACAAGCTGATTAAGCGAGTTGGATGTCCTATCGGACACTAAACCTCCCAAGCTGAAAGTGGTAGCTTTACGCTTCCCTTTCTTGTGCTTCTTAGGGATGTCTGCAGGTCCTTCCAAAGCTTTAGACGGAGCTGCATTGACGAAAGGAATTACCTGTATTGCTTCGAGGTGTAGGAAAACATTCAGGCATCTCCTCCTCAGTATAAGCACCTACAAAGTTAGAAGAACTGGCTTGCACCGTATTCATTCCAGTTTCATCCATGCTTCCTTCTTCCCAGCTATTGAAAGCTTGTGTGTTACCATCATAGCCATCTAGATAGTCAGGAGTGCTCCATTTAGAGCGATCATAGGTCACTTCGAGATATCCATCATCAGATGAATATCTGGCATGTTCGTGAGCAACCTGTGTATCGTAGAACTGGTTATGTGCTTCACCCCAGTCTGTGGTGGCTGTGGTGGAAGCTGCGTCGTCATCATCTGGTTCAATGATCATAGAGTTGATGTCGACATCACCAGTAACATTATGAGCAAAAGCTTGTACTTCATTCGCTGCTTTCACCTTTCCTTTACCTTTCTTGTTGAAATGCTTCTGGAAACCATCACGTTTCTGCTGTTTTGGGTTAGAAGCCTGTTGATTAGGCCTCTTCTGGTGATAGTTAGGGCGATATTGCCCTTGTTGTCCAGAAGGATGAGAACCCTGCTTGTTAGATTGCCAGCAGTTGTGAGAAGGAGGTCCTCAACAGATAACAGCAGTGTGATTGCTCTCATGAGCAGGTGGTTGGTTTTCCAGATTGTTGATTTGAGTGATAAGCAGTTTGTGAGTGGAAGCTAGTTTCATCTCAGCATTGATGCGTTTGACAACAACATCAATGTGAAAGTCTGCTTCATCAATTGTCTGAGTCAATATAGAAGCAAACGAGTGGTAGGAAGTGGGAAGGCAAGAAAGCAAGAACATAGCTTTAAAGGACTCCGGTAAAGTCAAACCTGCTGCATACATATCATCAAAGCATGTGATGATAGATGTGATGTCTCATTGGGCGGAGTGTTCTCAGATGTTTAATCTGGTGGCATGATAGAAAGAGCTCCATTGGCCAGCAAGACCGCGTTTTCCATAGAGCAAGTCCATTTTGGAGAGAAAAGCTTTAGCGGCAGAAGGTTTGTTGATAGTACTGGTAGGAGTGGTGATAGGGGTATACTTGTAGCCACATTGCTTAGCAAGAACATTGGAGGTGGTGTTGGCGATGATACCAGCAATATGAAGATTGATGATTTCCCATTTCCCTTGTTCAGCTGCATTAGCACAGTTGGCATTTGTATAAGTTTCGTCAATCCAGTTCCACAAAGATTGGGAATGGAGATAGCCTTTAAGACAAGACCTCCAGATGGAGTAGTTAGTGACTCCAACTAGGATAGGGATCTGACCAATCATAGTTTGATCTGCCTTGAAGTCAGTGGGAACAGCGATAGTCGTCATTGTGATAACTTGATATCAACAAGATCTGCTAAACCTAAATCAGAAAAAAGAAACCTAAAAATGGAATCTATAGGGGAGAATGCTGTGGAAGGGGAAGAGTCTGGTTCGAGTAACCAGTCCTTTAAGGTCCTAGTCCTGTAGATTTGGCCTGTCCAGTATTTTCGTCGTAGCTCTTTTGGAGATGGTCGAGGATTAAAGTTCAAGATCCATTTGTCTCTCCACCAAGATGGTAGAGGAGCAGAAGACATGTTTTTGAAAGCAACATAGAACAACGAAGTGAAGAAATGAGGATTTCTAACTTTCATCTCTAAACCTGGTAGGTCTAGGTAATGATTGCTATTGAGAAAAGGTAACTCTAAATGAGTCTCAGCTATCCAGAAGTTGAGTTCTAGGAAGCTGGAAGAAAAGTCGTCTTCTGTTATATCAAAAGTATAGAAAGAGATACAATCGTCAATGCGATAATACATGTAGGATGGAGGGGTGATTGGCCAAACTCTAGATACAGGATAGAAAAGAAGATGACTTGCATGTTCACAAATCATCACAAAGTCTTCATTTGAGTTCTCCTTGGATAGCAGCCTGTCTTCTTGGTAGCTGGGTGCTACCTTGAAGAGTTCGTGTGACAATTCCTGCATCTAGGCAAGGATCAGCTGTCATGGCACAAATAAAGCATTGCTGCTGGTCATAGATCCAAGGGGAAAGAGAAGGTAACTCATGATGAAGATCCATATTGTAAATGATGTTCCACATCCACACATCTATCCCTCGCCTAAGGTTCATCGTCTTTCTCCTTTCCATGTCCATGGTGTCCCCAGTATAAGCATTAGCCTTGTAAACCCAGTTAGGTTGATACGGATTGTAGTTGGGGTAAAGGGACTGCATAAGATGGATGTTGGAATATAAAAGGGGAAAGTAGTCTCTGTAGAAGATTTCCCAACCTTGGTTGTGGACAACAAAAGAGCGACAGGACTGTTCATCAGCACAGGGGAAAGCCCAACCAGCTCCCTCATAGGCTTGACAGATGGTCTCATCGATGTAGCAAAAGCTGTTGACAGAAAATTTGCTGATGCAATTGGTTTCACAAGGATCAATAGAGAAAGGAAGAGCAACATGAGTGGAGAAAAATTCAATTTTGAAATGATCAAGATGGGTTTGATGAAGATCCAGGTAGGGTGTGACTGGTTTGGTAAGGAAGAGGTTAGGCCTAATCTCAGCCCGTGTCCTCACTGTGTCGATTGAGTATCATGGAAGGGGATCCATGAACACTGCAATGTTTTGAACTACCTGGTAACAATCATCTCCCTTGGTCAGAGGGGTCTCCACTATCTTGAAGTGGCTCATAGTGTTGTTGAAGTATTCTACGTCCTGGTGAGCCTGAAATATGTCCATCGTTGTTATCCAAATTCTTCAGCTCTGAATCTGAAGATCCACATCTTCCATCCAAGCATCGCGAATCAGATGAAAGACTTCTTTCTGATTGTGGATAGGGGGTTGAATTTCCTTGGCCGTTTCATCCAAAGAAGAAGGGCCTGAGAGGAACTCCCAAAAGCTCAGGGTATTCCCGATCCATTCTTGATGATCCTGAATCAAAGCTGCTTTGACCAGGAGATGGAGGGGATTCTGGTTCAAGTCCAGAGGAAGATCATTCGAGTAAGGGATGATGAATGCTGGGTGAATCTCCAGAGGCATGACTGTTGATGAAAGATTTGTTGGGGCAAGTATAGGGATGATGATTTGTGGATGGGGTAGAGTGACAAGCAGAGCAAGCTAGACCAAAGAACCTGGAATGCAAAGAGCCTCTAGTTTGAGAGTTTGGATTCTTGAATCTAGGAGAGAGGATTTCAGCTCTGGTAAAGTCCTGGGTCTCATGGATTATACAATAACCACAGTGGCGATGAATTTCTTAAAACTCGATTGCTCCCTGGCAAGTAGGGCAAGGGATCTCAAACTGGAGCCTGGTGCTACCAATTTGGACACTGTGTTCATCAAAGTCATGTGGTATGCTCAACTGGCAAGTGCTGTTATGAACACAGGTCTCTGGTATAAAACCAGGTCTTTCTCTAAAGCGTTATTCATGCTCTAGGACCGAAGGATGTACACCTAGTCTTTGACCAAGTCCATGCATGTAGTGCATGCAACTGTCAATGTGATGAAGTGCTGGTCTTGACTATATAACAGTCAGTAAAGAAGAAACAGTAGATCCTTCTTGAGAGGTAGGCGACCAAGGTGGTTGTGCCGCAGCAGTGGGTGATGAAGGAATAGTACAAACCTCTTCATTGTTGTTCCTTACGGAAACTGTAGCAACAAAGGAATATGTGTGAGTTCCATTATTCCAATCAAAACAAATACTAAAAGTATGAAGGATGCATTGAAGGACAAGCATCCCTTGCTGCGTGGCATATACCACAATGTTCTCACCAATGAGAACAGGTTCCATTCTGTCAATGACAGAGTACAGAAAGCCGATGACTGCCATCATCAAGGCTAGGCTTGAAGTGAACCACATATATCCTCATGAGATGGAGGGAGGCATCAGAAAGAGTGCACAATAAAATAACAAGGCTCCCTATATATCTAGGCGGGGCTCATAACCTTTCGGGGTGCAAAACCCGACGGTGCAGAGGTGACACAAGGAATATAGACACAAGGATAAATAATGTATCCTCAGTGGGAACACTCACTGGGTGTCGGAGTATAGGTAGTTCAAGTAAGAGTTTAATGAGTATACCACAAGGGCAGGGATAGAGTGGCAGGTGGTGGAAGGGAAGAAAGAGATGTATTCCGCTTGTCCCAAAAGAGAACAAGAGTGTGCCTCTTATATACCTATGTACATAAGGTTCAATCTGAGATTGAATATCTTCTGTATAGTAAGCAGAAATGATACTACTGTATTGGTAGATAGAAGATATTTGAAATGATGATAAAGCTATTCATAAGCTATCAGTAAGCATTTCAAATATATGAGTCATTCCACAGTAAATGAATAAGCAGAATGAGACATGATGACAGATATGTGAAATAAGAATATCAAAGATATGAAATATCTGTCATCCATCAGTCATGAAGTGATGAAAATAACTCAGTGTCATTGGTAGTGGTTCTAGATCATTTGTAAGACTTTTAGAATGTCTTAGAACATAACAGAACATAGATTGTTCTGGAACATGGAATGTTCTGGACAAGACATGTGATATGTCATGTGATGTTCTAGACTCCTCTAGTCATGTGTCACTGATAAGTCAGCAGACACTTTTCGTCAGACTAGGATCAAGAAAGTCTTAAGAGAAATGTAGTATGAAATCTACATTCTCAACATCTCCTCCATGGGACTCTCCTCGAACTGGCTTATCCCCACTCTTTGCCTTGCCGAAACCCTGATACCCTTCGCCCTAGATGCCTTGTTTTCTCTAACACTCTAGATCTATGCCTCATGGTATTCATTTCCACCTCTTCTTTGAACCTTGTAACACATGCATCAAACCTTGTATCACCTGACACTTCTTCTTTGATCCCCATGTATTTTTAGAACCTTCTCCCACCTCATGGCATGTTTTCTTTGATTCTCTAGAACATTCTATTCCTTTGTCATCACTTAGTCATCAAACCTTTGGACACTATTGATCTACCTAACCCCACTCTGTCACACCTGACACTCTCCCTGTATTTGCCTTCTGGCATCTCTTGTACCATTGTATCTTGTAACCTTAAACGCTACCTGATATCTTTTCTCAAAGTCCTTGTCTTGTGCACATCCTCTCAGGAAGGCACCTCCTGTCGACTATTCAAACATTCTCCAAGTCCTTGCTCAGGTCAAGTTACGCTGGAAAGGCATTCTTCTCTCTGATAGACCTCTGCTCCTGCACATCTCTTCCACTCTCTGATAAGTCTTCATAGCTGGCCATGTACTCTTTGATCAGTTCTCCCAGTCCTGCTAGTATGGAGCAATCCTGTTAGGTTTTATGGTTAGCCTAGAAGGTAACTGGTAACACCAATACTCATGCATTGCTAAGTGCAGGCACAAGTGAGAGGCAACAAGAATGATCCTAGATTGAAGAACTACCTACAACAGTGATGATATTTATACTACTACAAAGCTGTGTCTTATCTAGATGCCAGCACCACACCTCTTCAACGTGTAGATGGAAATAAAAGAAACATGAGGTGTGCATGGAAGTCTAACAGTTACCACCGATGACCTATGTCCATACTCAATCACTTGTCCTTGCTTGGTGAGTCCTCCATTTTCTGCCATGGATTCATTTCTAGATTGTGGTACATGATCTATGACCACGTTATCCATTCAATTATCCCCCACGCTACCACCCTCTCTCTCTAAACACCCAACCCTGCACTCTCCCAGTTTATGCTAGTTTTATCGCCACAAGCGTCCTAATTTCCTCCTTTTTCAGTGATGATAGACTATATGCTTAACTCTTTTCAACCAACCGACGATGCTTAAGAACTTCTCCCATACCGTCCGTAATTATGTCCCAACTTCCATCCCCGTTCCTATTGCTGCGCCTTCTCCACCTCGTGTCTCGCGGCCCATCTCCTTTGGGAACTTCATGGGTATAAATCTCGGACATGTTCGCCCTCTCATTCCTCCGAACGGGATTCGTTGCCTGGAACGCCCTCGTCAGATAGACATAGAGCCTGTCATTCCCCCGACTCAACATTTTTCAAGGGTGAGGGACTCTTTGGTGGACTCTCCAGAGGTCCAGAGGGCTATTCTTGAGGCTGAGGATGGAGATATTCCTTATGGGGACTATTCCCTGAGTACATATCCAATCGCTGCCGAAGGAGATAGTGTCTGTGATCTCGCTAGGATAGCTTGGATCAACCTCGCTCGAAACCTCAGTGAGACTTTCTGTTTCATAACGCGCCGATCACAAACGCTGATCTGTTGCAGCCGTGTGCTCTTTCTTGGGTACCCTTCGGGACTTCAGATGTGGGATTGTACCAATCTGGCATCTGACTTGGAGGTGTTGAACCTCTCCGAGAAAAGAAAAGGTTGCTCACCCCGCTCATCGCCGAGTGTGGCCGGCCCGGGGGTCCAAGATGGTGCGTCAGGTCATCCCGTACGCGCGACGATGTGGATGTTGCAGGGGGGACGCCAAAACATGATTTTGCGTACTCGATAGCAGCATTGTATTCCAGGTCGCCCAAAGATTTCATCCCACTTAGGACAGACCCTCCCATTCCCACTTTGATCGCAGCGCTCCCCAAATCAGATTGAGAGATACCGAATGGACTCGTTGAAGCCTCAACGCTGGTGCGCAGCTGCAGTGCGGAGGGTCCAAGTGGCAGATCCGAATGAGGTAACTGAGAAGCAAATGCAAGACATCGGGATAGGGAATATATGGGAAGAGGGTCGTGGGTGGTCGAGACATCGTCCAAATCATGCGTGTCTATGCCTGATAGTGATACAGTGTTGTTGGTATTTGGTTTATGTGTTGATGTACGACTGTAAGAAAATATTGAAGACGAAGAAATAGTATGTGATATGGTTAATGATGCCGAAGAGAGAATGTGAAGCGTCGGTGGGTTTGTTGTAATCTGACGAACGATGGGCGCCGATAACGAACCAAAGGTAGTACTTACTATAACGGTAAAAGATCACTTGAAGTAAAAGACGATAAAATGTTGAATGATAATCGCTTGACCACTTCATGGGAGCACAACGAATAATAAGCATTACATATTGCCCTTGCATCTGGGAACTATAAAGACATGTGGTGAGTTGCAGAATATGAACGATTAGTACAACCTACATTATGCCGACCAAAGGCCGTAGGTACGCGAGAGGGCCATCATTCACGAGAGGAAAGGGAAGAACGCCAGCGAAAGTAACATATCCCAAACATGGACCGGAGTGCACCTGCGGCAAGTGGTGGGGGCCACGATCAAGCATACGAACGGGTCGACGATCATTCGTGGGGAAAGACGACTGGCGATGCTACGCCATCCAGCGATATCGAGGATAGCCGCGAGCGTAATCCACTCGCGCCTGGCTCTTATGTAAAGGTTCTCGATCTAAAACCTTTGCTGGGTGGCAATGCTTCATCGCTTCCTCACGTCATCACCGAGTTCGTTGCCGTGCAACACCAACCAATCAGCCATCTCGCGTTTACAGATGACGGGAACACACTTCTTGTGGGCCTCATGATGGACGAGTTGTGCGCGTCTTTCAGATTCGACGTGCGCGCGTATTGCGGGTGGTGGGCGAAGGGGTCGAAGGAGGCGCGAGCGTGAAGGAAGGAAACGGTGGGATTGGGCTGGTCCATGCCTCAAGTTGGACACAAACTTTGCAAAGCTGGGAAGAGGATGCGCCTTGGCACATGTACAGTCTTCGTCGTGGTCGGACGTCCGCCGTGATTCAAAGCATCGAAGTGTCCCCGGACGGACGATAGGTCGCCGTTGGGAGCCGAAAGGGGACAGTACATGTGTTCGCGATCAACCCATACGGGAGACAACCTGACTTGAAGAGCCACATGGACGCAAAGATATGAAATATCGACAAACCTATGAGTGTCATAGAGATTTGATTTGCGGCAAGACTGACGTCGTGCGTTTTCGGGTAGCAGCCACTCTCGGTGGAATTGAGTCCGATCGTGTGGTTGCGTTCAACACACGCCACAGGAGCTGACGGGTTTCGTTCCGATATCTCTTTCGTGTTTGTTTGGGGAAGTGAGACGACAGTACCTGCGGGTCTGTTGCCACCTCAGATGGCGTCTTCGCCGAGCACGCCCTCGGGCCGTTCCGATTTCCTCACGTCTTTTCCGTTACCCCGTCGACAACATAATTCCAAGGATGTGCTCATGTTCGACGCGTCTGCAGGTGTCTCGTTTCGGCGAATCACGCTCGAACAGCGTCCTCAAGAGCTTGGAATTTCGTTCTCGGCTCCCATTTCATCTCTGGTGACGAGTATCTCGTTGCCTGGCGTTGGTGCTGCAGGTCGTTTGAGTGCGTCGCCCCCAGTACAAGCGGGAAGAGACACGGCGAGAATCTGGGCTGATGCAGCAGATGCTCGAGGCGGTTGTCGAGTTGGTAGGAAAGGAGAGTACAGTGGCGACATGGCAGTTGAAGTGATGGCACGACTGGGGAGAAGTGAAGCACGTCATGCACGAGGTCGGGGATCAAGCAAAGCTTACTTCATCCAAGTTCGTCTATCATTTTTTCACCTCGTTTTTATCTTTTAACTGAGGGTCGGTCTTACAGCTTTCTGGCGCACTCAGAACTGTCGACGTTTGCGCGCTCGCTATCTCTCGCACCAGTTCCTGTTTTATACCCTCGGCGAGGATTACCATGTGCTCATCCGACGACATCGTCTAGCCATCCTGGGTGCAAAGATCGACGTTCGAAAGGATGTCGAGGTGAGCGCGTTTTCCGGACCGAACGCGGCGCATTTCGTCGAAGACATGGTCTTTCCGTCCGACCAAGTCCACGCACGGTCGCACTCGCACTCTGGTTCGCACGGCGTACCGTCGTCGTCGTTTGACGAACCGCTGGCGAGCGCGATGAGCGTCGAGATGGCGTACGACCAGGGTCGGGTGACGATTCTTATGTTGCCGAACGGAGCGGCGCAGCAGTCGGCTCGGTCGAGAATTGGGTCTTGGGGTGGTCCTGGGACACGCGCGCTTTCGGGGATCAAGGTAGGTGGGATCCCGATCAAGGTGATGGAGGGCGTCGGGGGGATGATTCGGAGGGAGATGGGACGGGTGAGGGCTGGTCGGGAGATGAGGACGGGTGAGAGTTCTACGTCTGGGGATGGTGATGCTCGAGTGCCGCTCGAGTTTAACGAGCAGGACGAGGACTTTGTGCAGGGCGGCAATTTGGGAAGTGATGGCGACGGTGACGGTGAGGATTTGTGGCGGGCGTGGAGCGAAGAGGATAGACTGGCGGTGGACGAAGCGGAGAGGTTTGATGACGTGCTTGGGATTATGGACGAGGATCAGGTGGGTGGGTCCGTGCCTGCGACGGCAGGCAAGGGTGCAGAGAGCGATGATCAATGGTAGTTATCGGAGCCGCTGGGCTCTTTTAACTGACCAAAGACATTGTGGTTCTCGCGAAAGTAGAGAAAGAGGGCATGTATGTAATAGCAGCATGAGAGAATGAATTGGTTGGATGTGACAAGACATGAACATCAACTATATCTAGGCTTTGGAGAAGTGGATGGCATATTCAAAAACACAGATGAGGGAAGGAAAGAAAGAGAAATTGCATAGGTCTAAGTGTGGCTCTTTTTCCTATCTTTCTGCATGTTGAAATAAATTGAATTGAAATTTTCATACCATGTTCTCACCTTTCTGGAGATTGTACTTGATGTAGGCAGAGGAAAAAATTCAAAGATGGTTGGTGACAACTAAAGACACATTAGAACATCTTTTTAAAAAAGAACAAGGACAAGACCAATCCTGTTCTTCAAGATGAAATCAAGATAGTCTTCTTCAGTATAGAAGGTGTGTGGAAGAGGGAATGCTTTGAGGATAGGATCATCCAGACTATCCAACTTGGATACAGCTCTATCCAAGGCAACTTGTAAAGTAGCATCAGTGGTTCTAAAGATTACAGAAGCATGCTCTAAAAGCAACAATGTTGCTATGGCAAACAAAGTCAATATTAAATCAGATCAAGAAATATAAATCAGACCAATAAAGGCATGATGTGTTGCATATAGACCAGAATCCACTTTCTAATAGTTTAAGCAATTTTTAGGAACAGAAAAAAATTAGAGAATGGAATGCAATAAAATACCTTATCAACCAAAACCAATGAAGAGGTGATTTGTTGCTAGTACATAAATATAATGTGATATAACATTAATAGTAGAAATGAAAGTAATCACTTACCTGAAAAAGTAAAGTGTTGAATGTTGGAATGACAGCAATCACAGGATATCACTCACTTCCTGAAGATGTGAAATGGGATGAGTGTGGGAGTGACAACAATCACAGGACATCACTCACTTCCTGAAGAAGTAAAATGGGATGAGTGTGGAAGTGACAGCAGTCACAGAACACCACTTACATCCTGAAGAAGTAAAATGGGATGAGTGTGGGAGTGACAGCAATCACAGGACATCACTCACTTCCTGAAGATGTAAAATGGGATGAGTGTGGGAGTGACAGCAATCACAGGACATCACTCACCCACTGAAGATGTAAAATGGGATGAGTGTGGGAGTGACAGCAACCACAGGACATCACTCACCAACTGAAGATGTAAAATGGGATGAGTGTGGGAGTGACAGCAATTGCAGGACATCACTCACTCTCTGAAGATGTAAAATGGGATGAGCATGGGAGTGACAGCAATCACAGGACATCACTCACAAACTGAAGGAGTAAAATGGGATGAGTGTGGAAG
>JBBPUN010000444.1:0-12975 GCA_038094715.1 Heimioporus punctisporus | reverse complement strand
TATCCTTTTCTCTCTTTCTTTCTCTATGACAATCCTAAGTGAGTAGCCTATAGCCTTAAGTGGTTGTAGGGTTGCTTCAAATGCCATGTTGGCTTGATAGACCTGGACAGCATTAGTATGCCCCATCGGAATCATGGTAAGACGATGCAGCCTGAGAAGGCTATTGAATGTGGTCATGTCTTGGGAATCGATATGTAGGGGCTGTTGGTCATAGCCAGTGAACAAATCCATCATACCATAAACTGTGTATCCACTGAAGGAGTCTGTGAAGTGCTCAACGAGAGGGGGTGTAGACAAGTCGCAGATAGTGACAGCATTGAGGGGTTGTAGGTCGTATACAAGTCAGAGAGTTTTTCCGTCCTGTTTGAGGACACAGAACCATTGAGATTGGTAGGTGGCAACTGAGGGTTCACAAACCCCCAAAGCGATCCAATCCTTAATGATTTGGATAGCTTGATCCCAGGAAGCAGGAGGGACTGGAATGTTGCGAAGAATCCAGGGCATATGAGGTACAGTTGAAATTTTGATGGGGGGGAAGTAGCATTCGTCGAATTGGCCGCGCTTGGTCGGTACCCAAGTGAAAGCCTTTTCATGAATGCAGATGAGCCAATGGACGAGTTTGACCTCTTTGAGCCATAACCAGTTGGCCAGATCTAAATTGAGAGTGTTGGCTCACTCTTGTGTGAATCTAGTACTGGGAATAAAATTGGGAGGATGAGTGGAAAGCGGTACAATGCTGGCCAAGGGATTGGGAGGTAGTCCTCATAGTACGTAGAACTCCTCCATCAGAGGGGCCACGACCGGGCGTACCTTCTTGGCAACTGGCTTATAGACAAAAGAATGTGAGATGGGGTCAAATGGAAACGAATCAGAAAACACAGAAAGGTGGACAGGCGAAGGAGATGATTGCATAGAAGAGAGGAATGAGTAACACAGGAAAAGAGGTTGACCAGTGATGGTCTCAGGAATAAGAAGAGACAGAGACAAAGACGGAGATGGAGACAGAACAGACACGATGGGCAAGTATGAGACAGTAGAATGGGGCTCTCCCCAATCATTAGGTAAATTATCAATGCTTAAAAACCCATTTCCACGACTGATTGGTGATTGGAGCAGGATAGCCCCTTTTGACACCAAGGGTATTCTTCAAGCCATGCTCAGGTTGGGATACAATATCCTTTACTGGTGTTGGGGTCTCAGAGCATAATTTTCTGTGTGCCATCCAGGAAATTGTCAGTAGAAGCACTCATGAGACAATGGAATGGACGGCTGAGAAGCAGGTCAAAGTTGGCTCTTGGCAGAATCTGGACTTGTAAGGAGATGGGGCCAGCGCTGAAGTCAAGACGAAGGTTCTTGACAATGCCAATGGTAGTGTTGGAACTTGTATTCGCGTTGGTCATGGTTAGCTGGTGATCCGAGCAAACTGGTAGTCTGAGCTCTTCCCATACTCGTTTAGGCATGGCGATGATCTCAGAGCCACTATCCAAAACTCCTATGAGAGTTCAGCCAATATCGACAACAGTGGCCTTGAGGGATTGGAGAGGCATGCTGTGATGAGCAACAATAAGACCATCATCATTGCGGAGTATGTTGCAACCAAATTCTCGGCTCACAGCACTGGGATTGTGACCTGCAAGTTCATTGACATAGACAACATTAGAGGTGACAGGAACACGTTTTGCCGAAGAGAGATCCTTCAGTTGCCATTGCAGATTGGGGGCAATGGTGATCAGGTCCTTTATGGGGACAGGGACAGTAGATTCCAGGACTTGGTCTAGGACTTGCTTAGGAGCTGTTTCATCTTCAAGAGGGAACAAATAGGGAACTGTCCTAAAGGTTGGACAGGGGCAGGGTGAGAAGGATTGGGTCATCTAGATAGAGTGGGGGCGGCAGAAGTCATAGTTGGTTGGGGGTTCCTAACAGCAGCGATAGCTGGAGTTTTGATTTCTTTGGAAACTGATGCTGGTTTCGGTGTCGGTCTGTTAGGTTTCCTAACCAGTATTTCAATGCCATTGAAGCACTGTTGTTTACCTTTATCTTTGGCCTTATCGGCCTGGAATGAAGCCCAAGCATTGGTGATATACAACTGGAATTCTGGGTCAGTGAGTTCAGAAGCAGAAGGGAAAACTGGAGTCATGAAGACCGATGGTTTGATATCCAGAATGGCATCAATATCTGGGAACGTAGTCGAGAGGAGGTTAGTAGAAACCACAGGAGCAGGAGAAACAGCCAGTCGGTCAAGGCAATCTCAGAGATTCCTTGTGCCTTGTATGCGTGGGATGCGATTCCCATCCAGTAGGCATAAGTGTCCATTAGCTCCACAAATGGCTCATCCAGCTTGAATGTACCCATCTACATGAGGGCACTTATCCATGAAATGAACTAGATCACCGCAGAAAGTGCAACACTTTGGCTGGGCAGTAGCTTGCATCACAGCTTGCTTGGCTTTGACTTGGACCGGTGCTGCTGTGGGTGCAACCAAGGGGATTGTTGGTTGCAGTGTCACCAGGACTTGGGGTGCCAGTACAGAGACAGGGGGCAAAGCCACCCAAGATGGAATGTAGGGGACTGATGGAATACTCAACTACGTCAAGGGACAAAGGGTCGACCTGGTAAGGAGGAATCGAGTTGCCTTGACTATGTCGGAAACAGGATAGAGTTGTATGGATGGTGAGCCAGCTTCGTAATGAGGAGACATTGCTGAACTTGTGCTTTGAGGTCGATAGGCAGGCCAGTCATAAAGAGAGAGTCTCGGTCGAGATCAGAGAGCTTCCTATTGGCGACCAGGAGTTTGGTGACCTTCTGAAATTTGTGCTGGTACTTGTCCGAGTCTTCGATTGTATGCATCAGTTTACTCCTATATTCTTCAATCAGGTACTGTATGTCAGCTTGGCAATACCTGTTAGCAGTCTTGCAACCAGGATATAATTGTTTAACTGCAGTAACAAACACTGCCCAATCGGCCGGAATGGCGGTAGCTTCATTGAGCAGCTCCCAACCTTTGGCTTCTTTCAGGTCAGCATAGCAGATAGCATACTTTATTTTATCATCATCGTCAAGAGCTGCAGTGATGCAGAGAGTTTCTATGTCATCTAGGAAACAGAGGAGCAATGCTGGGGTTTTCCCATCGAAGTTAGGGGCTTTTTGAGTACCCCGCAGAGGCATCATAGTTGGAGCTGGGTTGACCATTGGAGGTACAGGGACTGGTGTGTGAGGCAAAGGTAGAGGTGGAGACAGAGGTGGTAACAAGGGGGAGAGTTGTTGTTTGGGGGTTAAGTCAAATAAGGCGGTTAGAGAGGGAGAGGATGCTGAGGATAGCGGTGGAGGCATTAAAGGAGTAAGTGGTGAATTCGGGGTGGTAGATCGATAGATGGTTGGAGGAAGGTTTTCTGATGGGGGTCAATCCTCCTCCTCCCTCCCCTCTGATGCGCTTTTGCTCATATTTCTAACCAGCATTGAATGCATAAAAGCCCCCAGGAATAATCAGTCTGGTGTGAGTTCATCAATCGGCCAAATTTTAAGGACAGGGGTTAGAGGTGACAGCTCACTTGGTGCCTGTCTGATCGGTATGGATAATTGACAGTCTGTCGGTAGCTGTAGTGGGGAGTTGAGTAGCGAGCAATCAGCCGATGTCAGAGGTGTCAGAGGAATCAGGTTGTTGGTTGAAGTAAGGATACTACTGAGGTCAGGAATATCAGAGTGGTTGTGACACACTTCTTCCGATGGTACCACAGATAGAAGTGAGATGTCAGAGATCTGTAACTGTCAGAAACTGTCAAGTAAGTTTTGCAATTCTTAGCATTCCGCCGTAGGGCGGAGACTACATCTGTGATCCATTTTGGAGTCCCTCGTGGTGGGCTCCAGATGAAGATAGCTAGAAGAGGCTGAGAGGGTTAGTCCCTACCTCCTGTAGTGTAGTTGTGAAAAGGGGAACGCGATTTATTCTCCCAAGGGGCCCTGTAATGAGTAGACCTTTGTAGAGTCAAGAAAGAAACTGTACTTGACAGCTTTTAGTTTGATGAAAAGTAAAAGAGATGAGGAAACTAGTGGCCAAAGGCTGAGACTAGTCTGACTGAGGAAAGTGAACAGAAACGACGATGTGACAAGTTGCCAAAGGCCATGACTTGTCCAATGGATGATGAAGGCAATAGATAATGATGAGGCGGGTTGCCGAAGGCTGTGACCTGCCAGACAGATGATGGGTGAAGCGATAATGCAAGTTGCCTAAGGCCAATGCTTGCAGTGACGATAATTGGTGCCCGTTGAGCTGAGTGATGAGTTGAGAAAGATCAAGAGGATAAAGGGGTCGCTGGCTGCACCTGACCAATGGAGACAGGTGCGGGGATGTTAGTGACGATGATAGAGAGGTTTTGGCAATGTTTCACAAAGGATGGAGGATCAGGATTGATTCTTGAAGGATGATAGTGTGAAGGGGGTGCCAAAGATGTTTATTGTTCTGCAGAATACAGACTTATAGTTCAGGGCACACCCCAGACTTTATATTAAATATATTGGTGAAACAAAAGTGAATGGGGTTAAGGGAAAAGATGAGATAGAGGGTAAGATCAGAAATCTACCTGTCAACAAGTCGTCAGCTGATTATAATCAGACCGACACTATGAAACTTCGAATTGCTGAGTGAGCTCAACTGAGGTGAAAATGAAGATAATGGGAAAATAATGCAGAAAACATGCCAAAAATACAAAGTAACATCAATCCAATCCATTGAGGGGTATTCAGACTGAAGGGATTGTTGGCGGTGACCCGTAATGAGTTTCCGAGTTGGATTGGTTGGTCTAATCAATCTAAGCAGAAGAAAAGAGAGGTCAAAATGGTATACAGGCGATCTGAGAAATAAGATCAGAGGTCTCATATATTAAAAATAATAGAATATAACTGTAGAGCCGCTATGTGCTCTACAGCATCCACTAGTACTTATACCCACTGCCCTGTACTTAGTATCCCTATTCTCGATCTGCGCAATCTAGCGTTGTTCTTGAGTCCTCCTCAGTCCCCTTAGTCCCTAAGCACCTTCTCTGCTTTCTTAAGCATATAGTCTCACTGACCATTCATCTGAATGTATAGATCTGTCCTCCAGGCTGAGTCATACCTCTTTGTAAGTGTCCTGCCTTGAAGTAAAGTCTCTGTTGACCCCTCAAGAAACGCTTCACATAACAAAAAATTGAGAATCTCCTTCATCCCTCCTATCTAGGAGAAGGACCCACCCCAGACAACATATCTTGCCTTCGTCTCCCAGAGTTCTCTGACAAGGAAACACCCACAGCACCCTCTAGCCCTCACACCCAAGAACCCCCCTTACCCCCAACCCCCAGATGCCACAGAATCCTAGGCTCCCAGTACTATAGCACTCCTACAGCACCAACTCCGGCCCCACCCACCATCATCCCAGCAATCCTTCCCACCTCAACAACAACTTCCCCAGTAAAAATGACGGAACTTAAGACAACCCTCCCTACAGACTTCTCCAGAGAACTCTCTGATGCTGTTTGTTGGATTAAGGCCATGAAGGCCTACTTCTCCATCAACTCTTCACTCTACACCAGTGATAAAACCAAGATTATAACCACCCTAAACAAAATAAGCAAAGGACGGGGATTTCCTTCTCTGAGATGTGGTATGATCACATCAACAACAGAACCATTGCTACCTCTGAGAAAACCTTCAACAAATTTGTTACAAACTTCAAGTCCACCTTCTACCCCTTTGATACAGAAGCCACAGCATGCCATGAACTGGTTCGCCTCACTCAGAAGTCCACCAAATGACATGATGGGGAAAACAACAACAGTTTCCAAAAGTACATCACCGACTTTCAAAATCTTGCTGCCAAGGCCAAAATCTCAGATCAAACCACCCTCATTGACCAATTCTCTTTGGGGTTAGACCAACAGCTGATGACTATAATCCTCTCTATGTCCTCCCTTCCCACCATGCTTAATGATTGGATTGACAAAGCTAAAACATTCCATGCTCAGAAAGCTCACATCACAGCCCTTTGCAAAGGACATAGAACCCCCTCCTCCTTCACCAGTCGTTCCTCAGCCCCAGATCCTAACACTATGGAAGTAGATGCAGTTCGCCTCTCTAAACTCACCCCTGCAGAATGGGCCAGATGTTTCAAGGAAGGCCTCTGCCTTAGATGTTGCAAAAAGGGACACAACACTCAGCAATGCTGCATATTCACGTCCTCTACCCCTAGCCCTTGAACCTCCTTAGTCCCCTTAGTCCCTAAGCATCTTCTCTGCTTTCTTAAGCATATAGTCTCACTGACCATTCATCTGAATGTATAGATCTGTCCTCCAGGCTGAGTCATACCTCTTTGTGAGTGTCCTGCCTCAGAGTAAAGTCTCTGTCAACCCCTCAAGAAATGCTTCACATAACAGATGTCTCCAGTTCATCCATCTTCTCCTTTCATTTCTGCTTCTTCACCAAGCCTCTGGCTCTGGAGTGTTTGCACTTTGCCTTGACCTCTTGACATGCAACACACAAGATCAAGCATCTCATTCCAAGAATGCACTTGAGGCCGTGCTCAGTGTATCTTGCACAAGCCAGACCCTTCCCCTTACTTTCAGAGCTTTGCTCTGCCCAGATCTTTTCAGTCTAATCCAGTCAGCACTGGACCTGTTTTGACCAAGTATCACTCACTTGTGACTTGGTTGCCTCCTCCTGCACCTTCTGCTTTACCTTCACCTCCACCTCTATCCAGTCCTCCATCACTTTCTTTCTCACCTTCTTCTCTGCCTTTTTTTTTTACCTCCTCCTCCACTTGGTGTTTCTTCTCCTCAAGTTTCAACTTGGTGCATCACCTGTGCTCATTGGCCTTGGCCTCCCAGAGCTTGTTGTTATTGTCTGGTTTCTCCATAAGGCAATCATCAGACCAAGTTTGGATATTGGCATATGAAGACATGATGGAAGTAATGGTTCAAGAGAGGATCTCTGACCATGGATTCTTATATTCATCATTCATACTCTGCATTGTTGAACTTCAGACTTTGACCAATCAACAAAGGCACATGACTAGTTCCAGCCTTCAGGGGTTCAGACCTAAGAGGGGGATACTGTCATATCCTGTATCGTGCTAAGTCAACTCTGGGTTCTCTGCTATCGTTCTGCTACAACTTTGGTGCATTCTCCCTAGGAGTGCAACTCCTAGGCTCCAGACCCTTCATATAATCTCCTCTTTGTAATTATATTCTCACTTATTATCTTTGTTCTCCTTTTGTATTAGTTTCACTTTCTGACTTTTGCTGTGCAGTGCAAGCACAACTTCAGCTTCTTGCAACTCCAGCATTGCTCCATTCTACTAGTTACTAATATCTTAGAAATCTGTTACCAATCTGTTAGTCATTGGACCTCTGTACTCCATATATAAACCCTTAGCTATTTTGTGTATTCCCTCAGTTTGAATATTGATTTAGATTTTAACTCCTCTCCTCTCTCCTACTTGTCTCTCCAACCTCTGACCCTTTAGCCCTCTGAAATACAGGACAGAACTCTGCAAGCATGCAATACATATGTATGTTGAAGTCAAAGTCCCACCCCCCCTCAGTACAACTCCAATGCTCCAGAGTTTATTGGAGTTATCCCATTCTTAACATTTTGCTAATTCTGTTATGAATTCCATATTCTGCCACTATTTTTCCTATATTTTTATTTCACTTACTTTTGCTTGTTTCAGACCTTGTCTTGTACTTGCTCAGATACAGTCATGTGACTGGTCACATGACACATCTGTTGAGATTGTAGACTTTGTACTACACATCTCTAAGACTTTCTTAATCCTAGTCTTACACAAGTGTCTGCTGACTAATCAGTAACATGTGACTAGAGGAATCTAGAACATCACATGACATATCACATGTCTTGTCTAGAACATTCTATGTTCCAGAACGATCTATGTTCTGTTATGTTCTAAGACATTCTAGAAGTCTTACAAATGGTCTAGAACCATTACCAATGATGCTGAGTCATTTTCATCACTTCATGACTAATGGATGACAGATATTTCATATCTTTGATATTCTTATTTCACATATCTGTCATCATGACTCATTCTGCTTATTCATTTACTGTAGAATGACTCATATATTTGAAATGCTTACTGATAGCTTATGAATAGCTTTGTCATCATTTCAAATACTCTTTGATCTACCAATAGTATCGCTTCTGCTTACTATATAGTAGATATTCAATCTCAGATTAAACCTTATGTACATAGGTATATAAGAGGCACACTCTTGTCCTCTTTTGGGACAAGCAGAATATATCTCTCTCTTCCCTTCCACCACCTGCCACTCCATCCCTGCCCTTGTGGTGTACTCATTAACTCTTGCTTGAATCACTTATACTCTGACACCCAGTGAGTGTTCCCACTGAAGATACTTCGATTATTCGTTGTGTCTATATTTGTTGTGTCACCTCTGCACCATTGGGTTTTGCACCCCAAAAACATCATATGACACAGGTCTAGACCACACATCACATGATGGTCACCTTGCATAGCTTCTACTTCTGCTCTTCATTTCCATCCTGTGCAAGGCTATGCAAAGGCTAGACACCTCATGCATTTCATTTCCATTCTTCTTATACTATTCATCCACACAGCCCATTCTTATTGTCCAATGGCATAAACTCCTCATGATTCATTACAACTCATCATGACTCCTAGGTATTACCATGCACTGCCTATATGCCTCAAAGCTATTATCTTTCAATTCCACTGCTACACAGTACAGCCAAGATATAGTCTCATCATAGCCCTCTTATCTATGACTCAGCATGATTTCTAATGACTCACATAGACTACCATATTTAGATATTAGATACTAAACATGTGCAAATAGTAAAATAGTATATAAACCCCCAAAGGTCTAAGGATCTTAGTTTGTCCTCTTTTGGTATTTTCCTCCAAAACACAACTCCTCCCTTGAAGATTGCCCTTTAGATGAGCTTAGGGCATCCAGCACACATTTACCCTTCTGACTTCTCCCCCTTGTATTCAACCAAGCATATAAGCAGGTCACTTGCAGGGTTAGCTTCCTGTGATACAAGCATTCACCAACAAGTCTTGGTGGTCTTGCATCAAATTCTTACAGGAAAACCCCAGAGAAGTTACTTGTTAAATGAAATTCCACAAAAGCCACATTACTGATGAAAGGAATGGCGTAGGCTGCTGGATATGACCTTTATGCCATAGAAAACTTATCCATCCCTTCATTGGACAAAGGATTAGTTAACACAATGATATCAATTGCAGTATCTTTCAGATGCTATGGAAAAATTGCTTCTAGAAGTGGACTAGCTGCAAAGAATCATATTCATGTAGGAGCAGGAGTTATTGACACCAACTACCGCAGAGATGTCAAAGTTCTCCTCATGAACTTCTCACCAGAAACTTTCAAAGTCAAGAAAGGCAACCAGATCGCACAACTCATTCTTGAGAAGATATCTAATGCTTCTATTGAAGAATCTCAAGAACTTGATCAGACAACAAGAGGAGAAGCAGGTTTTGGTTCTACTGACATAGGAAAAGCCATACAAATAATTAATCCAACAAAGGAGCTGAAACTCTCTTTGAAGATATGCTCAACCACAAACACAAAAAAGTTCTCAGTAGTGCAAGCCCTGCTGGATTCAGGAGCCAAGTGCATTTTTGTAGACCAACAATGGGTCAAAGATCAGAAGTTACCCCTTAGAAAACTAGAACATCTTTTACAGGTTTATAATGTGGATGGAAGTAAGAATTCCACTGGGAGTATTACCCATATTGCTGAACTTATCATGGAATATCAAGGACACAGGGAACATGTGACTGCAGAAGTCACTGATTTAGGAAAGAACAAGATGATACTAGGATATACCTGGCTAAAATGCCATAATTCCAAGATAAACTGGGATACAGGAGAAATCAAGATGGATAGATGTCTGCTAACATGCTACCACTTGAGGGAGAAAGGTTCACATCACAGACACATGGAAAACCTTGAACAACAGTATCTATGGAACTCCTTGGAGATTCGCACAGGTCAAAAGATAGATGAACAACTCAAAAAGTTGATTTTGGAAAAAAAAGACCTGAAATTATTAGTATCAAAGAAATATCACAGATATCTCAAGGTGTTTTCACAAAAGGAATCTGAACACATGCCCATTAGGAAACCCTGAGATCATGTGATAGATTTGAAGGAATCCTTTAAACCCAAGAAAGAAAGACTCATCCCTCTTTCACTGGATGAACAAAAGGAAGTCTCAGAGTTTATCAAAGACCAACTTCGAAAGGGTTACATCTGACCTTCTAAATCACCACAAACCTCCCTAGTGTTCTTCATTCCTAAAAAGGATGGAAGAAAACATATAGTTCAGGACTATCGATATCTCAATAAACACACCATTCACAACAATTACCCATTACTGCTAATATCTCAACTTGTTGACAAGTTGAAAGGGGCAAAGTTGTTCACGAAAATGGATCTTAGATGGGGATACAACAACATCAGAATAAAAGAAGGTGATGAATGGAAAGCTATATTTGTTTGTTACAAAAGCTCATTTGAACTGCTGGTTATGTTCTTTGACCTTTGCAACTCCTCAGCCACTTTCCAGACAATGATGAATGAAATATTTATAGACATGGATGGTGTCATGGTGGTCTATATTAATAACCTCATGATATTCATGAAGACAGATGATCCTGTTGAATATGATCGAATCATGAAAGAAGTCTTGCAAAGATTAGAGGAAAATGACTTATTCATCAAACCAGAGAAATGTGAAGCAACCCTACAACCACTTAAGGCTATAGGCCACTCACTGAGGATTGTCATAAAGAAAAAGAGAAAGAGAAAGCGAGATCGGTGTTCTCTGAGTCCGTTGGTTGTAGAGGGAAAACCAAAGAGGACAAACTGAGGTCCTCTTGGCCGGCTCTTGGGCCTTTATATACTACTATCTGTTTGTACATGTTTGGTCACTAATAATACTATATAAGTCCATGCTCTTAGCCCTAGAGATAAGGCTGAGTCAGGCGGAGTCTGTGTGAGTCAGAAAGAAACAACGGGAATCAAGAATGCTGTATCACAGCCTTAAGAAGAGCGGAAGTGAAAGAGGCTGTGAGCGGTAATGAAAGATAAGAGGAACGAGGCACAGTAATTAAAAAGGTGGGGCCAACATGCGTCTAGCATGCGGTCTGGAATGTGAAGTCTAGAATAGAAGAAGTGGAAATGAAAAGAATGAGTCAAAGTGGAAATAGAAAGGAAACACGTGTCGTGAGTCTAGACCATAGTCACGTGATGCGTTAGTCAGCACTTGTTGGCTTTTGTATCGTAGAGGTTAGATGTTGTCGTAGAAAGTTGGGAAAAATGATAGAAATATCGGAAAAATAGGGCGTGAATATGGGTTTCGTAACAACATGTGTGTTGAAGTGGTGGTTGAAGCAACCCTACAACCACTTAAGGCTATAGGCCACTCACTTAGGATTGTCATAGAGAAAGAAAGAGAGAAAAGGAGATCTGTGTTCTCTGAGTCTGTTGGTTGTAGAGGGAAAATCAAAGAGGATGAACTGAGGTCATCTTGGCCAGCTCTTGGGCCTTTATATACTACTTATATGTTTGTACATATTTGGTACTTAATAATACTATATAAGTCCATGCCCTTAGTCCTAGAGATAAGGCTGAGTCAGGCGGAGTCTGTATGAGTCAGAAAGAAGCAATGGGGATCAAGAATGCTGTTCCACAGCCTTAAGAAGAGCAGAAGTGAAAGAGGCTGTGAGCAGTAATGAAAGATAAGAGAAACAAGGCATGGTAATTAAAAGGGTGAGGCCATCATGTGTCTAGCATGTGGTCTAGAATGTGAAGTCTAGAATAGAAGAAGTGGAAATGAAAAGAAGTGAGTCAAAGTGGAAATAAGAGGGAAACACGTGTTGTGAGTCTAGACCATAGTCACGTGATGTGTTAGTTAGCACTTGTTGGCTTTCGTGTTGCGAAGGTTAGATGTTGTTGTAGAAAGTTGGGAAAAATGATAGAAATATCTGGAAAAATAGGGCATGAGTATGGGTTTTGTAACACTACCCCCTCTCTAAAGGTCAACTTCCAGACGACTAAAAGGTTGTCAGGAAGGTGGGCACGTAGGTTGTTCAATTGGGACATGGAAGAATAGATCGTAAAATTGTGATTCTGTAAGATTAATGTGTCATGGAGCTGCCGGATGGGAATGATGGAAGTCTGAAATTGCTTCCTTAGCATGTGATAGATTGGATAATGGTTCCCATGTTCTTTTGGTATTGTCATAATCTGTTCAGTGGATGAGGTACTGTAGCTTTCCATTGCGTAAGCATGAATCAACAATGAAGTCAACTTCATATTCATTTTCGCGATCTTCCATTACTGTAATTGGTCCCAGGCGAATAATAGGTTGCCCTTTGCGACGTTCTTTGTAAGGTTTGATTTGTGAGATGTTAATAATGGGGTGGATTCTCATGGAATGTGGTAATCACAGTTCTACTGCATTTGGGCCGATGAGTTTTGTGATAGTGTATGGTCTGAGCCATCTTTCTGTCAACTTCTTTGAAGGACGTGGAAGTTTAAGATTTTCCGTGGAGAGCCAGACTTGGTCTCCAATGGCATAATGGAGTGCATCTGATTGGTGTTTATCAGCTTGCAATTTCATGCATTGTCTCATTTGTTCGAGACTGTCTTGTGTAGAATCTAACATGTTTTTCATTTCTGTAGTGAATTGGAAAGCGGCTGGTGCTTTTCCATTATCTCAGGGTTCCATGCCCATTCGTGGAAGATATGTTCTCGTGATCTCGAAAGGGGAGTGTGAGGTGGTGGTGTGTTTCTTTGCATTATAGGAAAATTGAGCAATTGGTAACCATTTTGACCATTGCTCTGGATGTTCGTGGATGAATAGTCGTAGGTATTGTTGTAAGTCTCTGTTTACTCGTTCTGATTGTCTGTCCAT
>JBBPUN010000443.1:0-12980 GCA_038094715.1 Heimioporus punctisporus | reverse complement strand
AAATATGTGCTATGACCAGCAAGGGAAAAGAACCAGCAATGTGAATGTTCTGGGCAGACACATTGCATCACAACCAATCAAGGTAAGGAATAGATATACACCACTAATGATTGAACAGATAATTCTCAATTATGATGAATGTAACTTATCTCATCATACCCAAGCAAGGTCTTCTGTTGTACAGAAGCTCGCCCAAGGGTCTAAATTGGAGCTTAATTCTGTTTTACATTCTATCCTACCAAGAACCCCAGAGAAACTTTACATTAAACAAAACCACAAAGCAGCAATACTACCCACAAAAGGATCAGACTACACAGCAGGTCATGATCTCTACACAGCTGAAGAATTAGAAATTCCCAGCATGGCAAAAGGCCTAGCCAATACAATGATATCAGTTGCCATCCCAATGGGATGTTATGGAAGAATCACCTCATGAAGCGGTTTAGCAGCAAAAAACCACATTTATGTAGGAGCAGGTGTAATAGATGCCAACTACAAAGGAGATGTGAAAGTTCTTTTGATGAACTTCTCTCCCAAAACATTCAAAGTATCAAAAGGAGATCACATAGCCCAATTAATATTAGAAAAGATCTCAAATGCATCAATTGAAGAAAAGAAAGAACTCAACAAAACCAAATGAGGATCCATAGGATTTGGATCAACCAGCAAAGCTATACAAACGATCAACCTGCAACAAGAGCTGAAACTCAATCTAGAAATTTGTCCAATGAAAAACACTAAACAATTCCTCAAAGTCAACACCCTGCTCAATTCAGAAGCTAACTGTGTATTCATCAATCAAACCTTCACAGAAAAAAGAGGTTTACCCCTCAGAAAACTAAACAAATCTATAGATGTCTTCAATGTTGACAGAACAGAAAATTCCACTGGACAAATAACCCACACAGCAGATCTGATACTTGACTATGACAGACATTGAGAGATGGTCACAGCAGAAGTAACTAATTTAGAAAAAAATGAAATAATTCTTGGCTATACTTGGCTAAAGAAGCATAATCCAGATATAAACTGGATCACCAGAGAAATTACAATGAAACGATGCCCATCCATGTGCTATCATTTACAATCAAAAGGATCATGGTTATAAACCATTAAAAAGGAATAATTAGAAGCAGGACTTCATCAGTACCATATACAAATTGGACAGAAAGTGAATGAAGCACTTTCAAAGCTCATTAATGATAAATGATGACCAGAAGAACTAGTTCTGAAAGAATATCACAAATTCCTCTCTGTGTTTTCCAAAAATGAATCAGAAAGGATGCCATTAAGAAACTATGGGACCACACAATCAAACTAAAAGAAATGTTCAAACCCAAGAAGGGACATTTAATCCCACTATCTCCAAATGAACAAAAAGAAGTCTTAGACTTCATTGATGACCAACTATGTAAAGGATATATACGACCTTCTAAGTCCCCTCAGACATCACCAGTTTTCTTTGTATCAAAGAAGGATGGATGGAAATGAATGGTACAGGACTACCAACACCTAAATGAGCATACAATCAAAAACAATTACTCACTTCCCCTTATCTCTCAACTTGTTGACAAGTTGAAAGAAGCAAAGATGTTTATGAAAATGGATTTACGATGGGGATACAATAATGTATGCATCAAAAACAGAGATGAATGGAAGGCTGCTTTCATTTATCACAGAGGATCCTTTGAACCACTGGTTATGTTCTTTGGACTCTATAACTCCCCAGCAACCTTTCAAACAATGATGAATGAAATATTTGCAGACATGGAAGACATAATGGTCATATATATTGATGACCTCATGATCTTTACAAAGATGAATGATCCAAAGAAACACAACGAAATAGTAAAAGAAGTGCTACATCAACTACAAGAAAATAACTTATTTGTCAAACCAGAAAAATGTACATTTTGAGCAAAGGAAGTAGAATTCCTTGAAATGACTGTGTCAGATCAAGGAATTAAAATGAATGACCATAAGGTGAAAGCCATTCTGTTACGAAACCAACAATCACGCCATATTTTTCCTTATATTTCTATCATTTTTCCCAACTTTCTATGACAACATCTAACCTCTATGATACAGAAAGCCAACAAGTGCTGACTAACGTGTCACGTGACTACAGTCTAGACCCACTACACATGTTTCCTCTTTATTTCCACCTTGACTCATTCTTTTCATTTCCGCCTCTTCCATTCTAGACCTTCTTGTTCAGACCACATGCTAGATGCATGATGGTCTCACCTTTTTCATTACTGCTCACAGCCTCTTTAACTTCTGCTCTTCTTAAGGCTGTGGTATAGCATTTTTGATCCCCGTTGTTTCTCTCTGACTCATACAGACTCTGCCTGACTTAGCTTTATCTCTAGGGCTAAGGGCATGGACTTATATAGTAATATTAAGTACCAAATATGTACAAACATATAAGTAGTATATAAAGACCCAAGAGCCGGCCAAGAGGACCTCAGTTCATCCTCTTCAGTTTTCCTCTACAACCAATGGACTCAGCAGAACACTGATCTCTTGTTTCCTCCACGACAATCCTAAGTAAGTGGCCTATAGCCTTAAGTGGTTGTAGGGTTGCTTCACATTCTGGAATGGCCAGAACCCAAAATGGTAAAAGGAGTAAGAAGCTTCCTAGGACTCACCAATTTCTATCAAAGATTCATAAAAGGTTACACCCAAGTGGCTAGACCCCTTATAGACCTAACCAAGAAAGATGTTCCATTTCAATGAACAGAACAGCAACAAAAAGCATTCGACACACTTAAACAACAATTTACTACCACACCAATACTGGTATTCCCTGATAATGATAAAGAATTCCACCTAGAAACCAATGCATCAGATTACACCACAGGAGCAGTGCTCTTAATATGAAATGATGACAAATGGCATCCAGTTGCCTATTCTAGTTATAGTATATCACCAGAAGAATGAAATTACCTAATAGCAGATAAAGAAATGCTCAGCATCATCAGAGCATTAGAACAATGAAGACATTACCTTGAAGGAAGCCAGTACAAATTTGAAATATGGAATGATCATGCCAACCTCCAATATTTCATGAAACAACAAAACCTCAACAGAAGACAAGCCCACTGGGCACAATACCTATCATGTTTCAATTTCAAATGGATTCATAAAGCAGGAACCTTGATAGGAAAGGCAGATACCCTCTCTAGAAGAGAAGATCATGCACAAGGCATCAACAACAATAACAAAGGCATAATGGTTATATTCAAAGAAAGAATCAGAGTAACAAAAGTGATAATTCACAATGATGGAGATGAAATCATTATGCTCATTAAAAATGCCATGTCTAAATTACAAGAAGGATACATCCAAAACATCAGTCAAAAATACAATCTAGAAATGAAAGATGAATTCATTCAGACTACAAAAGGACAGTTATTCATACCAGACAAAGAAGATTTATGAAGAAAAGTAGTTATCAAACATCATGACACACCAGTTGCAGGACATCCAGAAATAGACAAAACCACAGAAGTACTCCAATGACATTACTTTTGGCCAGGAATGACCCAATATGTAAAAGAATATATCACTCAATGTGATAAATACCAAAAGATGAAACCTATGAACTATGCCACACATGGAACGTTACAACCACTTCCAGTACTGGAAGAACCATGGAAAGAAGTCACAGCTGACTTCATTACCGACTTGCCCACATCAAACAGATACAACACTATTCTAGTACTAGTAAACAGATTCTCAAAAGAAGTAGCCTTTATTCCCACAACAAAGAACGTTACATTCCTCCAAACTACACAACTCTATTTGAAACAAGTATGGAAGCATCACAGACTTCCCACCTCTATAGTTTCAGATCAAGGACCACAATTTGCATCACAGGTGATGAAAAAAATTTGCAAACAGCTGGATATCACACCAAAACTATCAACCACATTTCATCTGCAAACAGATGGACAATCAGAACCAGAGATCTACAATAATACCTATGACTGTTCATCCATGAACATCCAGAGCAATGGTCAAAATGGTTATCAATTGCTCAATTCTCCTATAATTCAAGAAAACATACCTTCACTTCAACTTCTCCTTTCAATGTCATATGCACATATACCCCACAAATGGGCATAGAACCCCAAGATGATGGAAAAGCGCCAGCCGCTTCTCTATTTACAAATAAAATGAAAAACATATTAGATGTCACACGAGACAACCTTGAACAAATAAGAAATTGCATGAAATCACAGGCCAATAAACACCGATCTGAAGCATTCCATTATGCCATTAGAGACCAAGTTTGGCTCTCCACTAAAAATCTTAAACTCTCATGCACTTCAAAGAAGCTCATGGAAAGATGGCTTGGACCATATACCATCACAAAACTAATTGGCATCAATGCAGTTGAACTGTGATTACCACAGTCTATAAGAATTCACCCCATTATCAACATCTCATGCATTAAACCTTACAAAGAACATCTTGAGGGACAACCTATCATCCACCCTGGGCCAATCACAGTAATGGAAGATCATGAAGACAAATATGAAGTTGACTTCATTGTTGATTCATGCTTACGCAATGGAAAGCTGCAATACCTAGTCTATTGGACAGGTTATGACAATACAGAAAGAACTTGGGAACCATTATCCAATCTATCACACACTAAGGAAGCAATATTGGACTTCCATCATTCCCATCTGGCAGCTCCATGATGAATTCAGCTTGCTGAATCACAATTTTACAATCTATTCTTCCATGTTCTAATCAAACAATCCACGTGCCCACCATCTCAACAACCTTTTAGTCATCTGGAAGTCAACCTTTAGAAAGGGGGTAGTGTTATGAAACCAATATTCACACCCTATTTTTCCAGATATTTCTACCATTTTTCCCAACTTTCTACAATAACATTTAATCTTCAAAAATACAAAAGCCAACAAGTACTGACTAACATATCATGTGACCACAGTCTAGACTCACAACATGTGTTCTTCTTTCTATTTCCACCTTGACTCATTCTTTTCATTTCCATTCCTTCTATTCTTCATCACCACATGCTAGATGCATGCTGGCCCCACCTTTTTAATTACTATGCCTTGTTCCTTCTATCTTTCATTACTGCTCACAGCCTCTTCACTTCCACTCTTCTTAAGGCTATGGTATAACATTCATAATCCCCATTGCTTCTTTCTGACTCAGTGTCATATCCCGTATTGTGCTAAGTCCACTCCGGGTTCTCTGGTACTATTCTGTTACAACTCCAGTGCGTTCTCCCCAGGAGTGCAACTCCTGGGCTCCAGACCTTTTCGTATAATTCCCTCTTCGTAATTACATTCTCACTTATGACTTCTGTTCCATATTTGTACTAGTTCCGCTTTCTGTCTTTTGCCGTGCAGTGCAAGCACAGCTCTGGCTTCTTGCAACTCTGGCACTGCTCCGCCCCACTACTTACCAATACCTTAGAAATCTGTTACCAATCTGTTAGTCATCAGACCTCCGTACTCCGTATATAAACCCTTAGTTACTTCGTGTAAAAACTCAGTTCAAATATCAACTTAGTTCTTAACTCCTTTCTCTTACTCTCCTCTCTGACCTCCAACCCTCCAACCTTCCAAAATACGGGACTGAACTCTACAAGGGCACAACACACAAGTTGAAGCCAAAGTCCCATCCCCCTCAGTATAACTCTGGCACTCCAGAGTTTATTGGAGTTATCCACATTCTTAACAGTATATTCGAACTCACACTTGTATGAGTTCTCACACCAGACCTACCATGCCTACATTCCAGAGTATCATCCAAACTCGTAGACAAGCTCAAAGTCAATGAGAACAAGATCAGACTAGGGCCGAAACCTTACTCTGACCCACTTCCACAACCGATTTCCTCTCATTCACCAATCGACGTCTATCCCTGCTCATTGACCCCGTACCTCTAGACGACATGTACCAAGACCCCCAGACCCTGACACTCTCAAGTCGTCATCGAAGATCCCTCGCAGGTGATGATGGTGGAGATGGACCTGGTGGATCTCCTCTGCCTAGTCCTCTGGACATCCTGCTCCCCGATTCTTCCTTCTCCGCCAACAATGAGGACCCTATGGTCGTCCTCACAAGAGCAATCGAAGCGTTCTCAAAGAATGCTACCAATTGCAACTCCACCTCCCAGACAAAGGTCCGAGAACCTGACACCTTTGACAGAATGGACCACAGGAAACTCTGCGCCTTTTTGGTGCAGTGCGAACTGAACTTCCAGGACCGCCCAAAGTCATTCAGGACTGGACGCGCAAAAGTTATCTTCGCGCAGTCCTACCTGAAGGGCATGGCCCTTGAATGGTTTGAGCCTGACCTCCTGCTCACCAACCCCCAACACCATCCCCTTTGGATGGACGACTATGAAGAGTTCGTCAAAGAACTCCAAGCCAACTTCAGTCCGCATGATCCTGTCAGAGATGTGGAACACCAACTAGGAAACCTGACGATGAAGGACGAACAGCATATCAATAAGTATGTTGTCGAGTTTCAGCGTTTAGCAACGCAAGTCCAAGGCTACAGAGATGGCGCACTCCGCCACATCTACTACAACAGCCTTCCGGACCATATCAAGGACGAAATCTCCTGTGTCGGAAAACCTGCTACCCTGCGGGAACTCCGGGCACTCTCCCAGACCATCAATGCCAGATACTGGGAACGCAAGTCCGAGATCGCCCAGACGAAAGGGTCGTCTACATCCTCCACCTCCAATTCCTCCGCCACAACCTCCAAAGCCACTCCGGCTACCTCCTCCGCTCCTAAGTCGTCAAACTCTGCCTCCTCATCCAGCAAGCCAGCCAAGGACTCAGAGTCCTCCGGTAAAGCTGTGACTCTGAAACCTGACCTCTCATCAAAGTTAGGAAAGGATGGCAAGCTCACAGCGGCCGAACACAAGCGCCGCTTTGAGCAGAACCTCTGCATGTTCTGTGGACAATCCGGACATGTTGCTAAGGACTGTCCCAAGTCTACTTCCTGCACTGCAAAGGCTTGTGCCGCCTAGACATCCACTCCGGAAGCCAAACCGGATAGCTCCACCAAGGAGCCAAAAAAATAATCCGCAACTCCTGTGACTCCGCACGGTCAGGAGATTGCATTGACCCAACCTGTGCACTCAAGGAGATCCGTCTCAACACGTCCACTCTTTCTGACCCCCAATCCCTCATGCCTTCCATCTTCCTTATCTCATATGACATTCCCTCTATTTCCGCGCTTGTAGACTCCGGATCTTCCGATTGTTTTGTAGATATAACTTTCATTAATAATCATGGACTTTCTACCTATCCTGTGCCACCTTTACTCCTCCAACTTTTCGACGGCACTTCGAACTCCACCATTATCCAGGCAGCAGACCTCTCTGTTCGCTTCCCCTCCGGCAACATCACTCTGATGACATTCTACGTCACTCCATTGGATAGATCATGTTCACTTGTTCTAGGACACAACTGGCTGACCCGCCACAATCCATTGATTGATTAGGTTCACAGCAGTATCTCGTTCTGAACACCCAAGCATGCCAGTTCAACACCTTCGAGCTCACCTCCGCAGCCTCTGGACTCCCCTCCTCCGGCTGACCTTCCTCCTCTGGATGTCACCATCTTCTCCGAACGAAAGGCCCCACCCATTGTGCTCATCAGCACTCCGGCCTTCGCCCTCACCTGCTGCCTTGAAGGCTCCATCCAGTTCAGTATCCAGCTCCGCCCTACGGAGAGCCAACTCCGCTCCACCACCACTTCCTCCGAAACAGTTGACCTTTCCTCCATCTCCAGCGAATACCATGACTTCGCTGATGTGTTCAGCAAGAGCAAAGCCTCCAAGCTTGCTCCACATCGCAAGCACGATCTCAAGATCAACATCGAGGAAGGGGCCTCTCCTCCGTTAGGCACTACCTATTCCCTCAGCCCCTCCAAGCTGGACTCCCTCCGGACCTTCATCAATGAACACCTAGCAATGGGGTTCATCTGTCCATCCTCCTCCATCCATGCCACTCTGGTCCTCTTTGTTCGCAAGAAGGACAGTTCACTCCACCTATGCGTCAACTTTTGAGGACTCAACAAGATCACGAAGAAGGACCGTTATCCACTCCCTAGAATCTCTGATCTCCTGGATGCTCCCAGTCGTGCTAAGATCTACACCAAGATTGATCTCCAGCACACTTACCATCTGGTCCGCATCGCAGAAGGAGATGAATGGAAGACCTCCTTCCACACTCATTACAGGTCGTACGAATGGCTTGTTATGCTGTTCGGCCTCACCAATGCTCCCGCTGCGTTCCAACAGTTCGTCAACACCATCTTTGCCGATCTCCTCGACGTTTGCATCATCATCTACCTTGATGACATCCTTATCTACTCCGCCGACACTGTGTCTCACAAAGAGCATGTCCGGGAAATACTCCGATATCTCCGAAAACACGGCTTGTACACGAAACCTGAGAAATGTGAGTGGTCCACCGACTCCACGGAGTATTTGGGCTACCACCTCTCTCCCTCCGGTCTCTCCATGTCCCCGGAAAAAGTGCAAACCATTCAGGAATGGCCAGAACCCCGTAAGGTCAAGGATATCCAATCCTTCCTGGGCTTCGCAAACTTCTACCACCGTTTCATTAGCAATTACTCGGACATCATTGTCTCTCTTACCTGCCTTACCCAAAAGGGTACTCCTTGGCACTTCTCCAACGACTGTCATGCCTCCTTCCAGCGTCTCAAGGACACTTTCACAACAGCTCCGATCCTCTCCCACTGGTTTCCCAACGCTCCGCTGATTGTAAAAACCGACACCTCCGACTACGCAATCGCCGAAATCCTTTCTATCCAGTGCCCAGATGATGAAGTCCGCCCCGTCACTTTCTTCTCCCACACATTATCAGCTCCAGAGCTCAACTACGATACCCATGACAAGGAGTTGTTGGCCATCCATGAATCATTCCGCTCTTGGCAACACTACCTGGAAGGCTCCGGCACCCCCATTGACATCGTCACCGACCACAAGAACCTAGAATACTTCGCAACCTCCAAACTCCTGACCCGGCGGCAAGCCTGCTGGTTGGAGTTCCTCTCACAGTTTAATATGGTCATTCGTTTCTGCCCGGGTCACCTTGGAGCTAAACCCGATGCCCTCACTAGACACTGGGACGTCTATCCCAAAGAGGGGGATAGGGACTACGCTCGCGTCAACCCTCATAACTTCCAACCCGTCTTTACACAGGAACAGCTCGCGTCCTCCCTTAGAGCAGCCTGTCTTGCTGCTCCGGTTCTCCGAGCCAGCTCTATGTTTGATGTTGAAGCACTCCATAACAACATCCTATCAGCCCTCCCATCTGACTCTCTCGCCTCCATCCACATGTCCGAACCCAACTCTGATGACTCCTGTTGGTCAATCAATGCTGAAGGATTCTTAAGATTAGACAACCACATCTATGTCCCGGATACCAATGATCTCCGCCTTCGTGTCCTCCAGTATAAACACAACCACCCGCTCTCCGGACATTTCGGACAAAACTGTACACTGGAACTAGTCCACTGAGAGTACACTTGGCCAGGCATCCGTATGTACATCAAGGAATACGTTTCATCATGTACTACTTGCGCTCGCGCAAAGGTACCTAGGCATAAGCCCTATGGGCTACTCAAGCAACTCCTGGTCCTGGAGAAACCGTGGAATTCCATCTCCATGGATTTCATTGAGCAACTCCCTCCATCCTCCAGATACACCGCTATCCTCGTAGTTGTAGATCGATTGTCCAAACAATGCGTATTTGTCCCAACTGACGACAAGATCACCTCCCCAGAGCTTGCCAAGCTCTTCCTCCTACACGTCTTCTCCAAGCACAGAGTTCCATCCCACATCACCTCCAATAGGGGCTCCGAATTCATCTCCCACTTCTTCCATTCTCTAGGAAAGGCTCTTAACATCCGGCTCCATTTCACCTCTGGTTATCATCCAGAAGGCGATGGCCAAACCGAGCGAATGAATTAGACGCTGAAACAATACCTCCGTGTCTACTGCAACTATCAGCAAGATAACTGGTCAGAACTCCTGCCCCTCGCGGAGTTTGCATATAACAATGCTCCGAATGCCACTACTGGTATGTCCCCATTCTTCGCAAACAAAGGTTACCACCCCAACATTTCCGTCCATCCAGAACAAGACCTAACCTCAGAGAAAGCACAAGAATACTCCGTAGATTTAGACTCCCTCCACCAATACCTCCATGAAGAAATGACCGTAGCTCAGGAACGTTACCAAGGACCCACAGACACGAAACGACTCCCCACTCCGGAGTTTAAGGTCGGAGATCAAGTCTTTGTCAAGGTGAAGTACTTCAGATTGACAAGACCGTCCAAAAAACTCTCAGAAAAGAACCTTGGCCCTTACAACATTATCGCACAAGCTGGGTCACACTCCTTCATGCTCTGACTACCGGAATCAATGAAATCTGTACATCCTGTTTTCCATGTTTCGCAGCTAGAACCATCCATACCCAACACAATCCCAAACCGCGTCCAACCTCCACCCCCTCCGGTCGAAGTAGACAGAGAACTTGAGTATGAGATCTCCGAGGTCCTCAACTCCAAGATTGATCAGAGACAGAGAAACTGCAAACTCCTATACCTCGTGAGATGGTCCAGTTATGAAGACACTGACAAAGAAACGTCGTGGCTATTAGCCACTGAACTCAATCACACCTCCGAGCTCATCTCCGACTTTCACCTCCGTTATTCGAGCAAACCCGGTCCTCACTTCGACCAGTAGATTACTTTACATTTTCTACATTACACCAATTCCTCACTTCTCCGGCATTCCTCCACTTCCTCCTCCACCTCCTCCATCAATCCGATCACCTCCTCGAGTATCTCGTCTTTGTCATCCTCCTCGTATTCCTCCTCCGTCTCTGCCGCCTGCTCAATCTCCTCGATCATCTCCCCATACTTGATGTCCGAAATTTCATTGAGGAACTCCCCCAGGAGCTTCCCGAGATACTGGAGCCGACGCATTTGTCGGTCGAGTGAGTTGGCAATCACCTCCGCCGCCGCCATCACCTCTGATGACCCCGTCCAACCTTCTGGCTGGTTTCTTTTCTTTCCCCTCGACGTCTCCGGTTCATCCACTTCCTCCTTCCACTTCCGCTTCTTCACCAAACCTCCGGCTCCAGGGCGTTCGCACTTTGCCTTGTTTTCTTGACACACAACGCATGAAGTCGAGCGTCCCGTCCCAAGAACACACTCCAGGCCACACTCGGCACACCTCGCACAGGCTGGACCCTTCCCTTTACTTCTGGAGCTTTGCTCCGCTCGAACCTTTTCAGCCTGATGTGATCAGCACTGGACTCATCGCAACCAAGTGTCACTCACCCTCAACTTAGCCGCTTCCTCAGCTCTCTTACGCACTGCCCCCTCCTGCACGATCCGCCTCACCTCCACCTCTGCCTTCTTCTGGTCGTCCTCCGCCTTCTCCCACGCCTCTTCCTCCGCCTTCTTCCACACCTCCTCCTCTGCCCTTATCCTTGCCTCCTCCTCCACTCAGTATTTCTCCTCTTCAAGCTTCGCCTTGGCGCGTCGCCTGCACTCATTGGCCTTGGTCTCCCAAAGCTTATTGTCATTGTCCGGTTTCTCCGCAAGGCAATCGTTGGACCAAGTTTGAATGTTGGCATACGAAGACATGATGGAAGTAATGGTTCAGGAGGGGTTCTCCGACTGCGGACTCTTATATTTGTTGTTCATACTCCGCATTGTCGAACTTCGGACTCTGACCAATCAACGAAGGCACGTGATTAGTCCCGGCCTTCAAGGGTTCAGGCCTAAGAGGGGGATACTGTCATATCTCGTATCATGCTAAGTCCACTCCAGGTTCTCCGGTACTATTCCGTTACAACTCCGGTGCGTTCTCCCCAGGAGTGCAACTCCTGGGCTCCAGACCTTTTCATATAATTCCCTCTTCGTAATTACATTCTCGCTTATGACTTCTGTTCCATATTTGTACTAGTTCCGCTTTCTGTCTTTTGCCGTGCAGTGCAAGCACAGCTCTGGCTTCTTGCAACTCTGGCACTGCTCCGCCCCACTACTTACCAATACCTTAGAAATCCGTTACCAATCTGTTAGTCATCAGACCTCCGTACTCCGTATATAAACCCTTAGTTACTTCGTGTAAAAACTCAGTTCAAATATCAACTTAGTTCTTAACTCCTTTCTCTTACTCTCCTCTCTGACCTCCAACCCTCCAACCTTCCAAAATACGGGACTGAACTCTACAAGGGCGCAACACACAAGTTGAAGCCAAAGTCCCATCCCCCTCAGTATAACTCTGGCGCTCCGGAGTTTATCGGAGTTATCTGCGTTCTTAACACTCAGCCTTATCACTAAGGCTAAGGGTATGGACTTATATAGTAATATTAAGTACCAAACATATACAAACATATGAGTAGTATATAAAAGCCTAAGAGCTGACCAAGAGGACCTCAGTTCGTCCTCTTCAGTTTTTCCTCTACAACCAACAGACTCAGTAGAACACTGATCTCATTTATTCTTCTTTCTCCTCTACAACAATCCTAAAGTGAGTGGCCTATAGCCTTAAGTGGTCATAGGGTTGCTTCAAGTAGAGTATTTCCAGAGCATTCTGGAAGGGTCTGGAAGGGTTGTTCTGGTTGGAATGCTCAGAAAGGTGTTAGGAATGGATAGGGATCATTATTAGATGTATTGTAATAGTGAAATATATATATATTTGATGTAGAGTGGCTAGATAGTTTCTTATAGGGGTTTTGGTACTTGAGTAGTTGTGCAAATATTTTAGAAAGGTGGTTCTGGTCCAGAATGGCTCAGAAGGGCAAGGGTAATTGGAAAGTGTAGGAATGCTTTGGAAAGCAGAGAAATGGCTAGGAATGATCATAATAGGTTTATAGAGGTGTTTTACATGGTCTAGGTGTGTAATAAGTGTTCACCCTGGTGAAGTGGC
>JBBPUN010000441.1:0-13008 GCA_038094715.1 Heimioporus punctisporus | reverse complement strand
GAGGTAGCAGCAGATACGCACGATAGAATCCCCTTTGACTTGCACCTATCCGCATAGAAGCACCCCAGAAACCCGAATTGTAAACCATTTTTAAAGCGCCTGCGCGTTTTCCGATTCTCTCTGTAGAAAACGGGCCCTTAGTACCCGTGTTCATTTCGTAATGCTGGAAGCCACGAACGACCTTGCTAAAACCATGATGGAGTAGGTGCGCTATGATGGCAGCAAGGGCTCGTACGCTTCAATAAATGTGACATGGGAGTCGAGCATGGCCGAGTTTGCGGCGTTGTCAGCGTTGATGTAATCAATTTGCTTCATAATTGAGATTCCGGTGCCATTCCACATCTCGAAGAGTTGAGGAGCGGAGGCGACGACGGTAACCCATCCGAAGACGATGTTCATCACGTAAAGGGAGAGCATTACAAAAGAAAACGATCGCAGGGGAAGTGACGTGGCTGGGTAAAAAAACGTATAAAAGGCCATTGTCAATCGTTGAATATTGAGTCCGAGACGATAAACATGCTCCATATGGGGTCCCCGGGGTCTGGTATTTGAGGCTGCGCATCTGATTCCAATTGGAGACCATACAAATCTATGAGGGTCTTCTCGTTTCAATATATGTATTAGTTTGACAGTGATTCCCGTCCGAGACATTTTGCTGGATGTCGTTGGCACTATCGACCACAAAAGAATGAGATCTAAAAATCACGATTTCGGATGGTTACCACATCGCCTGTGCAAAATAAGTATACAAAAAGCAATCAAAAACAGTGAAAGGGCCACATATCATTCTCATGGTAATTCCAGTCGTGTTGTGAGCGAGATGAAGCATATGAAGTGTAGCATTCATCCGAGTCGAGATTAGTGTTGGAGTAAAGTGATGTGAAACCAGTTGAATACAACTAGCATTATCGAAAGACCAGGCCGCGAGAGTCGTCTATTTGTGGGTATGTACATACTTAATTTTCAAGGCGAGCCGCAATTTCAATCTCCGTGAGTCAGTGGCACTACCGTCATCGCGTAGTGTGTCAGAACTTTCTTGCACGCATGAGAATTGATTACTATAACTTACCATAAGAACTGGTAGCATGGAAAAATAACGAAATTATATAATTGTTTTCATTGAAATGTCATTATAATGGACTTATAATGACCCTTGTAATGCTAAAATGGGGTTGGCAGGACCTTTAAAGCAGTTGTAAGAAGTCATAAGCTGGCAGCATTATATTGGTGAAAAAAAAGTTGTGACATTGTTGTGCTGGCCTGGCTTTCAAGTTTTGAAGGGCTTTGACTTTTAGAATTGCCAGGCCAAACACTGAGCCCTGAGGAGCCTTGAACGTTGAATGACAACCCAGCCCAGCCTAAAAAAAGCTGGGGTTTAGACACAAGCAAGGGTCTGTGCGAGTGCAAAGGTGGAGGTGATGAAATGGCAGTGAGAGAGTAAATGGTAAACAAGATGGCAATGGCATGACAATGTTGTGTTTGTTGCAATGTGATGGTGAGAGTGAGGGCAAGGACAAGGGAAAGGGAAAGGGCAAGTAGTGCAGGTATGAGGTAGAGTGGGATGAGAGAGGGAGAAAGAGACAACAACAACATGCTGTCATCATTGTCATCACATTCATTAGGGTACACCATCTTCAGCACAAATAATAACATTGTCTTCCAGTGGCTGTTACATTCACTAGTTTGAACATAGAACTTGATAAGGTCTAGTACAAAGGGTCAAAGGTTCTGGGTAAGAATCGTACCCATAGTGTCCTGGTAGAGTTTGAGTGAGACTCTTTGACATAACAAGACGGTTGCTGGCAGAGTCAAGAAGTGTTTCAAAGCAATGCTATGAGGCTTTTCTGAGTTGAAGACCTTTATTCAAGATAGACAAGTACAAAATTTACTAGAGCTAGGCTCAAGTAGGTCAAGGTTAAGAAGAAAGAAGGGGATGTGCAAAGAAAGGGTATTTACACCCGAAGGAACAAACATGCACAAATACATTAACTAATACAAAAAGGAAGGTCATGGAACATGGAGGAAGCAATGACTTAAGCAAGTGGAAGAAAGTTATGGAATACGATGGAACAGATTAGTTATCATGAGAAAAGGAAACAATTATGTAGTCCAAGAAAATCGTAACAATACCCCCAACTATGGGTGAAGTACCACTGAACCATCAAATTTTGTTTTCTTTTTACAAATCTAAGTACCCTCCAGAAGGGGAGCCAGTGATGTTTGCCCAAGCTGTTTCATCCCAGACATCATCAGAGGGAGAAGGAGAATGACATTGAGGGGATGGGTAGTGACGGCGAGTAGGGGGATATGTCGGTCTCATTTGGGTGGTAAGGGGTCAAGGGCGAGTATATGTAGAAGGATCAGGAACATGATGAGGTCAGATGGAGGAGTTAGATGATCTGGATGCAGCGGATGTGGATGAAGATGATGAAGAGGTGGGAGGAGAGTGAGGAGTTCGTTGAGTGGGGCAGAACTGTTGAATATGCCCTGGTGCCCATCGAAGACAGAGAGGACATTGATATACCCTACAGTGGATACGAGTATGCCCCAGGCATCGACATTGGAAACATGCTTCATTGTATCGAGGGTGAGAGGAATCAAGTCGTCTGTTTCTGAGGAATCCAGACCACCAAGCATCGACTCATGCTAACATTCATTCCTCATCAGTATGAATAGAAAAAGAGGATGTGGAGGGGGTAGAGGGAATGGAGATGGTGTTGGGTCCCACCTGATGCATAACGTCATTGAGGTTGGCTATGTATCAGTCTAGGTTGTCGAAGAACTCTCCCATCTCCAGTTGGTAGATGAGGATATTCAATTCTCCCTGGATTTGAGTATGTACGTTAGCTACCAGCTCTCCAAGAAATGCTGAATCAGCGTTGTTGGATAGGGCTAGGGTGTTGGCAACGATGGTGAGTCTTTCATTTTGTAAGAAGGCATTATAGACTGCAAGGATGGGTGAGCCCATGTCTATGTGTGCCGAAAATGGGTGAGTGAGGTGGAATTTGGTGAGGTGACCATAAGCTCTGGAAAGGTATGAAGCATCTGGGAAATTGTCCCTAAGTCTATGGGCATATAGTGGTTCATCAACAGCAGTAATGGCAGGGGAGGAGGGGGTGTTGGCAATGGAGGTAGGGGGTAGGTACTCAGCAATGAGGAGTAGGTTGTCAGGGTTTGGTACAAGATCATTGTTGGGGGTGGAGGCATGGAGACAGTATGTGAGGGCCATGGTGAAGGTAGAGGTAGAAGATAAAGGTAGAAAAGCTTAAGTGAGGAATTGAAGGTGGAAGTAGAAGTTAGAGAGAGAAAATTTTTGGGTGAAGTTTTTTATAGTCTAAAAGAGTGTCAGTGGCGTGGGAGAAATCTTTTTCAGGGAGCCATGAGTCTTCTTTGGCAGTGTACCCCTTTCATCTGACTAAGAAGGAATGTTTTGATGGAGTGCCTTGGTGGCATAAGATTTTTTCAATCTTGTATTCTTCTTCTCCTTCTATTAAGTCAGGTGGTGGGGTGGGGAAGTTCGGTCTGTGTGTGGCATTCTCTTGATATTGAGAAAGAAGGAAGGCATGGAAGACAGGGTGAATCTTCCAGGACTTAGGGAGGCATAGTTGGTAGGTAATCAGGGATAGAACCTCGGTGATTAAAAAGGGTCCTTCCCTTTTTAGAGTGAACTTTGGGGAGGTGAGGACATGTTTCAGGTTTCACACTTCTAATCACACTTTATCTCCTTTTGAAAACAGTATAAAGTTTTTAGAGTTGCAGGCTTTCATGACCTGTCTGGCAAGTTTGTGGGCAGCTAAGGCTTCGTCCTGAGTGGTGGTGAGGAGAGAGAGTCTGGACTGTACAGTGGGGATGTTGGTCTCGGCAATGATGGTGTTGAGAATGTAGACTTTGTACTATATTTCTCTTAAGACTTTCTTATTCCTAGTCTAACGAAAATGTCTACTGACTAATCAGTGACATGTGACTAGAGAAGTCTAGAACATCACATGACATATTACATGTCTTGAACATTCCATGTTCCAGAACAATCTAAGTTCTGTCATGTTCTCAGACATTCTAGAAGTCTTACAAATGGTCTAGAACCATTACCAATGACGCTGAGTCATTTTCATCACTTCATGACTGATGGATGACAGATATTTCATATCTTTAATATTCTTATTTTACATATCTGTCATCATGACTCATTCTGCTTATTCATTTACTGCAGAATGACTCATACATTTGAAATGCTTATTAATAGCTTATGGATAGCTTTATCATCATTTCAAATATCTTCTATCTACCAATAGTATCACTTCTGCTTACTATACAGTAGATATTCAATCTCAGATTAAACCTTATGTACATAGGTATATAAGAGGCACACTCTTGTCCTCTTTTGGAACAAGTGGAATACATCTCTTTCTTCCCTTCCACCACCTGCCACTCCATCCCTGCCCTTGTGGTGTACTCATTAACTCTTACTTGAACTACCTATACTCCGACACCCAGTGAGTGTTCCCACTGAGGATACTTTGTTTGTTCGTTGTGTCTATCTTCCTTGTGTTACCTCTGCACCATTGGGTTTTGCACCCCAAAAGACGGTAGGAAAGGATTGTGGTTCATATCCGAGCATAAGGAAGAAGGGGGATTTCCCTGTGTTGGAGTAAGGGTGGTGATTGTGGGCGAATTCAGCATGAGAGACAAAGTCGGCCCATGTGGTGGGGTTGTCATGGCAGTAGATCCGAAGGTAAGTTTCGATCTCTTGATTTACTCATTTGGTTTTGCCATTGGATTGGGGGTGATAGGTGGTGGAGAGGTTGAGAGAGTATCCAAGGAGTGTGGCTAGTTCTTTGGCAAAGGCTGAGGCGAACTGTGGGCCTCTGTCAGAGATGATTTTGTCATATAGTCCAAAGCAGAGGTAGACTTTGTGGAAGAAAAGATTGGCTATTCCTTTGGCAGATATGGTCTTCTTAGTAGGGCAGAGAATTACCCCCTTAGTAAGACCATGGTTGACCACAACCAATAAGGAGTCAAAGCTGGAGGAAAGGGGGAGATAGGTGATGAGGTCACAAGAGATTTGTTGGAAGGGGCAGGTGCAGAAGGAGGCGATGGGGGTGAGTAGGGGTGTAGTGGGATGGGTGTTAGCTTTTGATTGTTGGCAAAGGGAGCATCCAGCAACATAGTTACAGATGAAGGAGGGAAGGCCTGGCCACCAGAAGTCAGCTGAGATGAGTTGGCAAGTTTTCAGGAAACTGGGGTGGCCAGCAGAAGGGTGGTCATGGTAGTGGGTGAGGATGGAATGGTGGAGGTTAGGGTTGTTGGAGATATAAGTGTGACCTTTGTAAAAGAGGATGCTGGCATCAAAGGACCAGTCGGAAAGTCGGGAGCGGAATTGGGAAGGGGTTTCGCCATTGAGGGTGTGAAGGGCATTGAGGATGATTGGGTTGGAGACAGAGGAGGAGGTGAGTTTGGTGGATAAGGCAGAGTCTATGAGGTTTACAAAGAGGAAGGGGGGAAGGAGAGTGGTGCCAGTGTTGTCATCATCGGTGGTAGAAAGGAGGTCAGGTCAGTGGGAGAGTGTCTGGGGCAGAGAGAAGTTTTCCGGGGACATGGATCATTTTAAGATTGAAGTCAGCAAGGTCGATAAGCCAGCGGGCCTGCTGTTGATTTAAATTCTGGGGTTGTCAAAAGAAGGTAAGATTTTTGTGGTTGGTAAACACTTGAACTGGAAAAGGGGAACCATGAAGGTAATGCTGCCATTGTTTGAGGGCATGGATGATGGCGAGGAGTTCCCGATCATAGATGTCATAGTTCTGCTCAGCATTACCAAAGGCTTGGGAGAGGTAGGAGCAGGGGTGCCAGTCACCATTTGAGTCAGTTTGGAGAAGTACACCCCCTGAGGTGAATTTAGAAGCATTTGTGGCAATGGCAAAGGGGCGAGTGGGATCGGGGAGGGAGAGTACTGGTTGGGAGAGAAAGGCTTTTTTTAGAGAGTCGAAGGAATCTTGTTGGGATGGAGTCCAGTTCCATGGTGAAGTCTTTTTGGTGAGGTCAAGGAGGGATTGTGTGATGTTGGTGAAATTGGGGATGAATCATCTGTAGAAGTTGGCAAATCTGAGGAAGGATTGAATGTCCTTGAGCTTCATGGGGTGGGCCAATCAGCTATTCCTGCAAGTTTAATGGGATCCATGGCAAGCTCACCTGGTTTAACAATCATGCCAAGGTAGTCTATCTCTGGGGTGGTGAAGGTACATTTTTCCAATTTAAGATGGAGGTCTAGTTCAGTCATCCATTGGAGGACTCGTTTGGTTCATTCATTGTGGGTGGATTTATCAGGAGAGAAGATGAGGAGATCGTCCATGTAGATGACGAGCCATCCTTCAGAGATCATGTCACAGAATGAGTTATTCATGAAACATTGGAAGGTGGTGGGGGAATTGGTGAGGCCAAAAAACATCACAGTTGGTTCAAAGATGCCTTTGTGGGTGATAAAGGCAGCTTTCCATTGGTTGCTGTCTGTTACGGGTTACCTTCAAGGCTAACTGTAAAACCTAGCAGGATTGCTTCATACCAGCGAGACAAGGAAGACTGATCAGAGAGCGCATGGCCAGCTATGAAGACTTATCGACGGGCGGAAGAGACGTGCAGAAGCAGAGGTCTATCTGAGAGAGGAATGCCTTTCCTGCGTAACTCGACTTGAGCAAGGGCTTGGAGAGTGTTCGAATAGTCGACAGGAGGTGCCTTCCCAAGAGGATGCGCGCAGCGACAAGGACTTTGAGAAAAGATATCGAGTAACGTTGTTGATACAAGATACGATGGTACAAGAGATGCCCAGGGGCAAGTACAGGGAGAAGCCAGGTTATGGCAGAGTGGGGCTAGGTAGATCAAAGCTAAAGAATACAACAGCGAAGAGGGAAACGCCTAAATAGCGTCCAAGGGTCCGATGACAAAGCGATGACAAAGGAATAGAATGTTCTAGAGAATCAAAGAAGACACGCCATGAGGCAGGAGAAGGTTCTAAATGTACATGGGGATCAAAAGGAAGAGTGTCAGATGATACAAGGTTTGATACACGTGGTACAAGGTTCAATGAGTCAAAGAGAAGAAGCGGAAATGAATACCGCATGTCATAGATCTAGAGTTGTCCAAGAAACGAGGCGTCTAGGGCGAACGGTATCGGGGAGGGGCGAGAGACGAAGACTGGTGATAAGCCAGTTCACGGGGGGTCCCATGGAGGAGAAGGTCCAGGGATACGAAGGGAATGTCCGGGAGGACATCGCGGATGATCCGTTGAGGATCCGAGAGAGTGCCGGCGTTCACCAGCAGTCCTTGTGATGCGAGAGCGACGATAGACGAGGTGTCTAAGGCGAGGAAGGTCTCAGAGCATCAGAGAATCGAAGAAAAAGATATGGGGCTTTAGCGTATCGTAACACTGTCCTTGATGCGAATGTTGTTGTAGCCCCATTGTACATCAAATTTAGTAAAGAGTTTGGTGTCTTTTAATTGGTTGATGAGATTAGAGATTAAGGGAAGGGGGTAGGCGTCTCAGGTGGTGTGGTCATTAAGATACCTATAGTCTTGGCAGGGGCGAAGTTTTTCGTCTTTCTTTTTGATGAAGAAGAATGGGGATGCCTGTGGGGATTGGGATGGTCTGATCTTTCCGGAGGCAAGGTTTTCATTGAGGAAATCTTCAGTAGCCTTTTGTTCTTTGGCAGTGAGGGGATAGATTTTCCTGACCTTTGGTTTGAACAAATCATCTAGTTGGATTGCATGATCATAAGGTCTTGAAGGGGGGATATGGTCTGCGGATTCTTTCAAAAATACCAATGAGAACATAGTGAATTCGATGGGTAGAGATGGAGGGGGTTTCTTTTTATCAGCCTCGATTGCAAGTTTGGTCGAGGTAGTGAAGGCATTGACAATGGCAGGGGAGTGAAATTGGAATCAGGAACCGTGTTTCGTTACTCAATTTAAGTGATAGGCAGAAACATCGGCAGAGGGAAGGTGGTGACCCATATAGTATTTGTTGTATTGAAATAGTTTATCATGTCTTACAACATCTGCTCCTACTTGTCATATGGCTTTGATGATGGGGGGAGGTGGTTGAGATTTGGCTGAAAGACGAAGTTCTCTGACAATTATTTCGTGATTGTATTTGGGGGTTTCATCATTGGTTGTTTCAATGGAGATGGTTCATTCAGCCCAGTTAATAATTGGTTGGGTTTTCTTCAACCAGGGTATTCCGAGAATCATGTTAGAAGAACCACAGTGCATGATGAAGAATTTGACTTTCTGGTGCAGGTGGTTGATTTGTAGGAAGAGAGTCGAGGTATATTTGATCATTCCTGCTTGGTTTGTGGTGTTATTGACATTGGTTACAGGGATGGGGGTGGGAAGTTTGTCGAGGGGCAGTTTGTGTTTTTTGGTGAAGTGCCAGTTGGTGTAGCAGATATCTGCTCTGGAGTTGATAAGGGTATTGGTTTTGACATCTTTTCCAGAGGTAGTTACGATTGAGAGAGGAAGTTGTATATTCTTCTGAGTCAGATTGGCTACAAGTACATGAGTTCTATAGATGGAGGTACCATGCATCAGGGTGGTCCTCCCATTTAAAAATCCTGAGAAAATGCCACCCTTCCAATGGTGGTCTTTGTTTCATCGTCATCATTGTCATTGACTGTTATGATATGCTAAGGCCCCACACCTTTTTCTTTGTCTCAACCAATGCTCTGAGAACTCCCTCACTCTAGACACCTCGTCTATTGACGCTCTCGCATCACAAGGAATGCTGGTGAATGCCGGCACTCTCTCAAATCCTCAACAGATCAACCACAATGTCCTTCCGGACACTCCCTCCGTATCCCTGGACCCTCTCCTCCACAGGACTCTCTTTGAACTGGCTTATCCCCAGTCTTCTCCTCGACGAAACCCCGATACCCTTCACCCTAGATGCCTCGTTTCTTAGAACCCTCTAGACCTATGACATGCAGTATTCATTTCCGCTTCTTTTTTGAACCTTGTAACACGTGTATCAAACCTTGTAACACCTGACACTTCTTCTTGATCCCTGTGTACCTTTAGAACCTTCTCCTGCCTTATGGCATGTCTTCTTTGATTTCCTAGAACATTCTATTTCTTTGTCATCACTTTGTCATCGAACCCTTGGACACTATTTAGGCGTTTCCTTTCCGCCATTGTATACTTAGCTTTGATCTACCTAACCCCCCCTTGGTTAAACCTAGCACCCCTCGGCCATAACCTGGCATCCCCCCTGTACTTGCCTCTAGGCATCTCTTGTATCTCTTCATATCTTGTAACATCGTCAATCCCACCTTGTACTTGATATCAACTTTGCCAAGTCCTTGTCTCACACGCATCCTCTTGAGAAGGTGTCTTCCGTCGACTATTCAAACACTCTCCAAGTCCTTGCTCAAGTTGAGTTACATGGGAAAGGCATCCGTCTCTCTGATAGACCTCTGCTTTGCATGTCTCTTCCATTCTCTGACAAGTCTTCACAGCTAGCCATCTGTTCTCTGATCAGTATCTCTCAGTCCTGCTAGTGTGGAGCAATCCGGCTGGGTTTTATGGTTAGCCTTGAAGGTAACCCATAACATTGACTTCTTTGATGGAGGGAATTTGCTTGGCCTTTCAGACCTTTTTGTCCTTAGGTGGAGTCTTCTTTGAGTCAATGGTAAAGTTAGGGCACACAGAGGAGAGGTGTCCCTTGTTTCAGCAATGGAAGCATTGTCCTTCAGTGATGCAACGCTTTCATTCTTCTGGGGTGAGTTTGCCAACTCTGATGGCGTCAACATCCATGGCATTGGGGTCTTTGGCAGGAGTGGAGGTCGAGGAAGGGGTGGAGTGAAAGATGTGAGTTTTGGTGTGATGGGATCAAGCACCAATTTCTTTCATTCTGTTATAGATGGTTTAGAAGTGGATGGCTTTTTTGTACCAGGCTTTGACTGTGGTGGGGATGGTGTTCATGCCATAGATTCTTTCCATGAGTTTTCTAGGTATTCCGGCAGCAAAGAAGTTGATCAGGATAGCATCCTCGGTGATCCCAGATAGAGCTACTTTGTTCTGGAATTCGGCGATATATTTGTTGAGTTGATTGCCATTGGAGATGGTGGTGGTGGCTAGCCATGCGATAGCGTCATTCTTGATGTTGTGAGTTTTGAAATCCAAATCAAATTTGTTGAGGAAGTCAGCAAAGGAACTGAAGCTGGGGTTGGCAAGGCTGAAAGCCTGTTGTTGGAGGGTGTTGGCCCATGTGGCTGTGGGTTCTTCGGTCATATGCGACAGCATAAAGGCTATTTTCTTGTTATCATCGTCATAGACTTTCTCATTGATGAGGAGATAAGAGTGGATGGTGACCATCCAGGCATCAGCCTTTTTTGGGTCCCCATTGAATGGTTTGGGAGCACTGAGGCAAAGTTTGGTATGTTTGGTGGTGGTTGTCATAGTAGAGGGAAGGGTTGGAAAGGTGTGGAGAAGAGGTGGTCGAGGGGGGGGTGGAGGTGGGATTCCAAAAGGAAACAATCGTTGGATTGGAGTAGGAGAGGGAGGGGTTGGGACTTGAGGGATGTGAAGAGAGGTCGATAGGTTTGTGGTGAGGTCTAGAGTGTCATCAGGTTCGGTGTGTACCTCGACATTAGAGGAGGGGTCTGAGGAAGTGAATGAATAGTCCTGTTTGGGTTCAGAGAGTTCTGGGTCAAGGGGTTCTCTCCATGGGGTGTTGAAGAAAGATATGATGGGCAAATACTATGATGGTATGCCCTTATGAGGAGAACCTTGATCTTTTGTTACATTCACTAGTTCAAACATAGAACTCGATAAGGTCTAGTATGAAGGGTCTGTTGAACGGAACGCTTAGTATTCATACTTAGTAGATAGTTCACACAAATATTTTACTATAAAAGATGTAACTCTTAGCTGAGTTTAAATCTTAAGTCTTCAACCCTGACTTTCATTATCGATTCTGACAAGGAACTCCTCGACACTCAAACAGGTATGTGCTAAGTCCTTTCCTAGATAGCGCACTCGCAACAGGTTATGAGCCCCGAGTGGCCAGCAAGCGGATTAACTTCCGCTCTGGTACTTGGCTGTACCTGCCCACTGTGATGTGGCGAAAGCCACTCCCTTGGATGAACAGAGACTGGGTTATGCGGTCCATACCGCTACTCACTTCTGATGTGGTCCACACCACTCAATGTAAAAGTCTCCCTGTTCCCTCTGTCTGGAAGGACATGAAGGGCTCTGATCGTTCAGTGATGCGGTTTCCCCATGCTCCCTTTCACTAGGTTTTCTACTAACGAATCATCCCAGAAATGTCCTCCTCCATGATCAACTCTATGCCGAAACTGAACGGCAACAACTATACCCAATGGTCTGGGACCATCAAAGTGTATCTTCGCTCTCAAGGACTCTGGCAACACATTCATCGCACTCGTCCTGAAATCCCTCAAACTACCCCAGCCGTTACCAACGCCGCTGGAACTGTCACCACTCCTGCAGTCACTCCCACTCAAGAGGAGATTGACAAAGCACAGGACAAACAGGACACATGGGACAACAACGATGACAAAATCATCGGAGTCATCACTCTCACGAGCGAGCACAACATCATCGAGTCCAGAATTTACTTCAACGCGGAAGCTACTGATCTCTGGAACGCCTTAAAGGCAAAATTTAACAGGCCCACTGTCTCCTCCGCAATCACAGAGTTCAAAGACCTTCTGGCGGTCACACTCCCAGAGAACAACTCTCCGGTGTCGGCGTTCTCAAAACTCAACGGACACCTCAAGCGTCTATCGGACTACGGCTACTCCATTGACGCCAAAATCGTGTCGATGATCTTTATTGCCAAATTACCGAAATACGCTGACCCTGTTGTCGCAGCCATCGCTGCCGCCTCCATTGACGTCGACCCGACCACACGTCTTCCCAAGGCTCAATTGCCTTCAACCACGGACCTCGAAGCCCAGGTTATCGTCACCTGGCAGATGCACGCCCAACGCCATAAGCTGGACCATCCGCAGGCGAAGAAAATCTCGGCCGTCAAGCGTCACACCGGGGATCCGAAGTTCTCAGAACAGCAAGGCTCCTCATCAACAACTACTACCGGCGACAACTCTACCAGTGGCCAAACGAACGCAAACAGCAAAAAGAAGCGCCGTGAAGGTCAACGCTCGGACGATGCGCAGGCGCGGCATGATGAAAAGCGCAAGAAACGCAAGGAAAAGCGTGCGGTGCAAGCCGCCACATCCTTCGCTTTCGCCGCCCCCATCATTCTTGACTCGGCCGATACGACATACGCCAAACCGACCATCGATCCGCGTGCCCTTGCACACACTACCGGTTCGACCCAATACGGTCCTCCTGCGTTCCCCCAAACCGTCACCACCGTCTCTCTCGCCCGTCGCCTTGAGGTCCCAGCTACCTCAGGCACCCTCCGTTGTCTCGAAACGGTTGTGACGCGGCGTCATGCCGCTCCGACTTCCCTTGCAGCCCGACTATCCTCCCATCCATACGCTCATCCGGTTCGCCCCGAAACGGTCCTGACTCGCGCCGAAAACGACACAGAACGCTTCAAACTCATCAAAGACACTCCCACGCGGTCACTTTCACCGCTCCCGTCTCTTTTTGGACCCAAAAACCTGGGATCTTCGCTCCCAGACCCTGTTGTCTCACTCCCAACTGCTTCCACCTCATTCGGCACACCATCCAGCGCCGAAATCGACCCAATCGCGCTGGAATCGACCTATTTCAACTTCGATATGGCCGACGACACGGTTTCGCTCGGAGATGAAGACGATCTGGACGAGTTCTTGGCGAAATATTACAATGAAATGGATGCGTATGTTCATCCACCACTCTTCTCTGCTACAGGTACTGATGTGCGGTGTAGAGCACATAGTGGCTCTACGGTTATATTCCACTATTTTTAATATATGAGACCTCTGATCTTACTTCTTGAATCGTCTGCATACCGTTTTGACCCTTCGTTTCTTCTACTTAGATTGATTA
>JBBPUN010000440.1:0-13011 GCA_038094715.1 Heimioporus punctisporus | reverse complement strand
AGAGCTTTCCTGCCGCTTGACCTTCTTCCAGCAGTTCAAGCTCGACCGCTGTCGAGAGCCCGATACGATCAGAGCGAAAGAAGAGAAAGCTAGGACGTACGCGTCTCGCCATGTTCGAGCAGGTCCGCCAGGCTCTCCTTGCTCTCCGTCTTCTTTATGATCTTGTAGCTAAAGAAGAACCTCTTTGCGTACACCTCGATCTCGACCTTGGTCGACTCGAGACCGGACCTGTTCGAGAGAGAGAGAGAGGGAGGGAAAGAAAGGAAACGTGTCGACCCCGACGGCGCTCGGTCAATTCTCGGGGCACGTACAGTCTGATGGTCTCGTTCCACTGTACGACGAACTCGTCTGCCTTGACATACTTGGCCGTCTTCGTCCGCTTCGGGACTTTTCCTCCCTTGACTCTGACGTAAAACACGCCGCTGAACAAGCCCACTCGGGCGGGGAGACCGCTCGCTTTGATGTCTGGTTTCGGAAAAAAATAAATAAATCGGAGCGAACGGGGGCCTTGTGTCAAGGGAGGCGAACCTGTCAGCTCGACGGTCACTTGCTCCTGTTTGTCGTCTTGTTCTTGTATGGCGGCGAGCGGTTCCGAGTCGAGTGGGGCCTCGACCGGCCTATCCGCGGGCTCGTCTGGCATAGACATTCTCTCCAACACACCCTTTTCGATGGGCGAGAAAGTAAAAGAGGAGAGGAGGAGAACGAGAACGAGCAGAGAAGAGAGAAAGAGAGAAGAGAGAGGAAAGGTGGGGCGGAGGGAGGGCGCAAAGCGAGACGGCACCCAAACGGACGAACCGTATCCTCTTTCTTTGCTGGGCGCGCAGCAGCGATCACCACGCCAAAGCCGTCCGGTCACTCTAATAAGACGGACGCCGTTCGCGTTTCTTGCCGCCTTCTCTCTCTCTCTCTCTCTCTCTCTTCGCGCCCCCCCCACTCTTGCCCCGACGGTCATACGGTAGACATTTTCGTAACGTACGAGGTAATGATACTGTCTGCTTCTCGTACCGTATCGATTTCGGGTAGGCTCCCGAGTGAAGAGTGGCAGGGATCGTAGGTAAAAAGTTCCTGGCACGAACACTACGTCGAGATACGCCAACGGGTGCATCGATAGTGACTGTGACTGTACACAAAAACATTTTTTTTGGAATGGAGGGGACCACCGCAGTCGGAATCGACCGTTCCCCCTCCCCCCCCACATCCAACTTCTGGCAGCGACCCAAAGCCTAAAAAAAAAGACCGCCGCCAGTGGTCGACCCCAACTTGGACGACGTGCTAAACCGACCGCCGGAAGCTCGTCTTTCTCGCGAACAAAAGTCAAGAGACTTTTGAACGTTCTTCAACATCGCAAAGTCGGACGCAAAAACGTCGACCCAAACGAGCAGCAAGCAGCAGCACACCGCGCCCTAACCCCCCGTGGGAATGTTCTCGGGGCAACCCCATCGTAGTTTATCAACGACGTTCGACGACGACGGTCGGTCGGTGATACGTCGGGAACAAAGAAAGAAAAAAAAAAAAAAACACCCCCCCCCGTTTATCGCCCACGACAGCCATCCGATTACCCCATTTTCGTTGGAACTCGCTGCAACGTCACCTAGATCACAGGGTTCGCTTCATTCCAATCATTATCGAATCCGTCCTCGGCGTGGTGGCATCATGCATCATGAAACGAACTCGTGTTCGTTGTCGCATCCTGAAAGCACGCCGGGGCTCAAGTACTTGGGTCCCCTAACGAGTACAGATACCGAACGGCGTACATTTCAGATGGCTAAGCGCGCCGCGGTTTGGTCGTTTAACACATCCATCCTAATTCAACCCAACAAAAAAAAAGGTGGACGTCAAACAGTCCCATCCACATATACAGCATTAAAAAAAAAAATTCTTTTTTACCAAAAAAAAACTACGATACGCACCACCCGCCCCTAGATCCAACTCACACCCACGTCACCATCCCAGACCGACTCCCCGACCCGCCCTCGAACAACGCGTCAAACTCTTCCGCAGACTGTCCGATCACCCCGAACGCGTCCTGGAGCGTGTGACCGAGATACTCCAGCTCCTTCGTCACGCCCTTCATCGTGAGCGCGTACGCGAAGAACAAGAGCTGCTTCGACCCGTGCACGTCCCTGTTCTTCACCACGTCCAGCTTGCGGATCGCGTCCACCTATCGCGCGCCGTTGGCAAAAAAAAATAAATCGTACGACCGCCCAGGACCGCTCACCAGTCGTTCCCGAGCTTTTTCCGCAGGCGGGAGATAAGGCGGCAACGGCGCCTTCAGTCGAAACGCCGACGCCAACGTGGAAAAGTAGAGGATGATGTTGCCCGCCATCTCCCGTCGTTCCTTGTTCACTGGCAGGATAAACTCCCTTCTCACGGTCTATACACGAATTGCATTTCATATTTCGAAATCCCTCGTCCGAACAACTCACCGTGAACCTGGGGAAAAAAAAGGGATCGTCAATCCCCGAGCGTTTAAAAGATCAAGCAACGCACCATTCCTCCCGCGTCGTCACGCATCGCATGCTATGCAACCGGTCCAATATCGTTTGCAGGCTCGTCAATATCGAACGGTACAACATGATCGGAAACGGTCCCTTCAGACGCGGTTCGTGTTGCGTCTGCGCCAGCAACCCTTGCAGCTCGATCAACTTGATTTGTAGATGAAGTTCCCTGCGCAAAAACGTGTGAGCGAGCCGTCTCGTCGTAACGATCGCGACTTACATCGCCATAAACTCTTCGATCGAATTGCTCAGCTGCGCGCTCGCCGACTTGGACAACAACGGCGTGTTCTCGGTCGCCACCTCGTCGACGTAATCCACCAGCCCGTTGTTCGACACCACCAGACGCGTATACAGCCAGCCAATGTTTAAACAAAACCTTTTTTCAGAGCGTCGGTAAAAAAAAAAAAAAGTTCACGTTCCAGGTCGTCCACTCACTCGCCGAGCGCCTTGCTCAATTCGCGTCTGGCTTCCGACGGCCACCAAATACGGGATGCGATCAACGCCCATACGACGCCGACGGTGACCGCAGTCGATCGATGATAGGCAATGTCCAACACGCGCACGTCACTGTCACGTATATTGAATCTGTAAAAAGAAAAAAAGGGTGAAACAAACAACGCGAGTCTAGAACCGGACACGTACGCAAACAGGCATGTCAAATTATACGTCAGGAGCACGAAGCGTCCGGTCGTAGCATACTCGGGCTTGGCGACGATGTAATAAAAACACGGTAATGAGAAGAAGAATCCGAAAATCGACAACACGATTCCGTTTTCCGGGAATAACGTGTATATCCCAGCCGCTACAAACGCGCCAAAGCTGTGCATGTCGTCAACAGCGCAGTCCGGATCATCCGACGAGATTTACCGTACAATGTCCCTAACGCACGATGGACCGCCAGAAAGTTCGTCTGTACAAGGGTACATCAACGGTTTTACCCCGGGGCTTGGGTGGCGCGCGCGAGGCTTACCGCTCCAATCGTGGGCGACATCACCACGAAGCACTTGAACGTAATCGTCAGTCCGTGTCCAGACCGACAAACGACCGCGGCATGCGACGCACTGACATGAGTGCCCACTCTCCACGGTATTCCGTAAATAGCGGGCGTGTGGCATCGAAGAAAGCAGGCACGGCGAGCAAGGCGGTCGACATGCCCACTTTGAACGCGTAATTAATGTTGCGGTCCTTCAGGTAATCGCCAAGGTCCCACAGCGTCCGAAGGCATCGCTCGACGACGGTGAGGTTCGACCGATCGGGCGTCTGCAACGTATTCGGCGCATGAGGTCGGACCTTGGGAAACGACACTTTTGGATGCCGTTCGTCTTGGGCAAAGTACATGGCTGTCCAGCCCCTCTTTCAATTCAAACTGACCAAAAGGAGGGAAGACGGAGGAACTGACAGATGCGGCGCAACCCGGCCCGTCCATGTTTTTCGGATCGTCTTCGTGGGAACGTCTTGATGTAAGAAAAGAACGAGCTTGGTCCGTCGATGAAATAACGCTTGAACCAGTTCTGTCTCGAGAACCTGGCTAACTCCACTGCGTATATTCTTCGCATCGCATCGGTAAGGGACATCAACTCCCCGGCAAACTCCTGTAGGGTAAAAATAAAGCTGTGGACAGCCATTATCAGCCAAAAACGAGAAAAAAAGGGGGGAGAGTTTCACGAACAAATAAACGAGGAAAATGTGTTCATGCTCGCTCTCGGCCAGCAGCGCGCTGTCTTCCAACGAGTGCGTCGACCGATCCATCGACTTTGTGCCAAAGTCGCTCCGCATGTACAGACGCAAGACCGCATCGTTCGAGGTGCTCTCGAACGTCGACAGCGCCCGCTCGATGCCGTCGATGATCTGGCGGAAATCCTGGGGTTGCATCATCTTGTACTGTTGCGAGTTTTGGCTGTTCACGAACGCTTCTCGTAACCGCTTCAGACACGACATGCACGCGTTCTGTTCGTATTCGTCAAATCTGGTTTCTAAATCGAGATATGGATGGAAGAACACCGCCTTACCGAAAGTGCCTTTAGCGGCGGTCCCACGTCGTCCACCAGATCGCCAAACATCTCTGCTGCCGCGATGAGCAACGTCTCCTCGAGATCGTCCGTCTGAGATGCGAGCGAGTACATCGTTTTACTTTTCCCCTTTCTTCCCTCCCGAGACCGTGGATCGGACGCACGTTGGACGACGATCTTGCCGTCCCTCTGCGCTTTGGAGAGCTCGTACTGCAACCGCGTTCCGCTCCGAAGACCGTTCAGGTGCTGTGCGAGACGCGTCAGACTGTCCACCGCGTCTCCATACGCCTGCTTGGACAACGACCGCTCCTGTTCGCCCAGGATGCCAATCCATTCTGACCGGGCCTCGGACAGACTCTTCTTGAGGCTCGTGAACGACGACTGGTGGTCCTCGACCGCGCGCTGCATCTTGACGTGACTCGGCTTTCGGATCGGCTCCTCGAGCAAGAACATGTTGGTGATCATCTGGAGCAGCGTCGAAAAAGAGTCGAGCGTCTTGGTCATGTTGACCTGCAGATTGTACGTCGCGCTCTGTGGCCAAAGCGAGAAGCAGACGAGGTTCGAGATGAGGGTGCCCGCGAACACGATGGACGATACCGCCAAAAGGGTCTCCCACGTGCCCTCTCGGACCACCCTAGCGGGGTTTGGATGAGCGCGAGCGTCGACGTACGGACGCGTCTACTCACACGATAAAGATGACCGTCGCCGCCATCGAACACGCTGTAAAGATGGTCAGGGGCCGTATCACCGAGTTGGGGACGAGCACCGACCAGAGTTGAACGTCGGTTTTGCCATCCACACCTTCATCCACGTTAACCCCCAGATCATCAGTCCCACCCAAACGATCAGCGTAACACTGGCCAGGGTCTCGAGACCCGGCTGGACCTCGAGCCACCAAAAGAGGGAGAGCCCGGAGAGACTCATGAGAGCGGAATACAGCCACGACACCATGCAATACGAGTCGGCCTCGAACATCCCGCCGACCGTCTTTGCGGGGTTATAATACACGGTACTGGGAACGACGTCAGCGAATCGCCCGCGCGCCGAAAGACACGTTTACATTGTCGCGAACAAATGCGCAGAAGGGTACGGATTGTCATTGGCAGAGCCGGGCGAGGTCAAGTCGACGAACAGACGGGACAACGAGGGATGAAACGTGAAGAGCGACCCGATGAAATAGGCTACGGAGCACTTGAGGATGTTCTTCCAGAGAAGCGGTATCGTGGGCACTCGCAGGGGAAACCAGCGCGTGTCGGCCGTGCGAGAGACGCGTGCCGTGTCGACCGTCGTTTCGGAATCTTGTAGCGATTCGTCCTCGTCGGTGTTGCTCATCCGTTCGGGCGACGCTTCGTGGACGGTCCTTTCCCGTCGGACGTCGACGTCGGACTCGCTCGAGGACTCGCAGACGGGCGTGGGGAGGGAGGGCTGATCCGAAAACGCTCGTCTCGGGCCGGGAGACACTGGGGCGCCTGCAGGACGGGGCTGGCCCCCGTTCTCCATCAGCTGACTGAAGAGCGACCAGGGAGGGGCAGGGAGGGGGAGTGTGGAACGTCGGGTTGGGGTGGAAGGCGAGCTATTTGTACTAGTGGGCGTGCGGCTGCCGTAGGAAGGGCTGCGGTGGGTAAGCAGAGGGCGACGGGTTTGTGTTGGGGGGACGGAGTCTGACGGCATTCGACGGTCGCGAGGCGTGCTTGGCTCTCTGTCGCCTGTAATATAGCGAGGTGAGCCAAAGATGGAAAGGAAAGGAGGCGAATCACCACGGATAGGAGAATCGAGCGAGCGAGCGCCATGGTCGTCGGAGTCGTCGTCGTTCGATCGGGACATTCCCGCAACAGACCAGCACTCGGTCGTCGTCGTCGTCGTCGTCGTTCTCTGCAAAAGCGTGTGCTTGGCCTGCCAAGCTTATGTAACATTCATAAGCTCTTCTACATACATCGTCGGGATTACCGTACAAGGTCCGGTGAGTAGCGCAGGCAAGTACAAGATATGGCACGATATAAGTATAGACTAGCGTAGCAATTATCAGATCGTCAAACGTAATGCGAAAAAGGAAAACACCAGGTCCGTGATGCAAGTCCGCGTCTCGAGTCCGAATAACATCTGACGAAAAAAGAGTCCAAAACGTCCAAGACAACATCCAACGTCATAACGAACGTGAAAGCGACAGAGGAGAGAGAGAAAAGTCCAAGCTTTCAAAGAATAGTCCATGTGTAAAGATGGCATCCCGTCCACCTACGGCACTCACAGAGCAGAGATGAAAAACTATAGACCCGACAGTCTTTTTTGAACTTTGGTCACAGAGTACGCGAGAAGTGGGAATCGTGACGCGAGACGGTTCATCGCATACGAGAGCGCGCTGATTTCATTACGGACCTCGGCACTGTTCACGATCGGCCAAGACGTTTCGACCAAGTTCAGTTCGCGAATCAACGTGTCCATCGCGGACGTCCAACATGGCTAGCGATCGCTGTCAACCCCCATCGGGCGAACAAACAAAACAGACTTACGCCGATGATCGGGTCAAGGAAATCATACTCCGCGTCGGTAATGTGTTTGGTAATGGACACGCAGCATCGTGCTGCCCGGAGGCACTTTTCGTACGCGACAGGATCTTCGTGTCCGAATGGGTAGTACAGGTGAATGATCGCGACGTGCGCGAGCGTGTGTATTGTGAGATACGTATGCTTGTCGTCCGGTATTGTGGCGTCCAATTGGTGGACGGGGATGAGCGTCGAGAGGAAACGGGCGGTCATGTGCTCCACTGCTTGAAAATCGTCCATGAACGCGCTCGAGAGGGACAATGCTGCATAATCATCAGAGGGGGGCATGTACCCTGTAGGGACAAGCCGCCTACGCTGATCCCAGTTCGAGGCCAGGTGGTGAGCGTGATGGAACAGCGCGGACGCCTTCACTCTCAAGGCTAGCGGCGAGAAGCCGCCTCCGAGGTTCGACAGCTGTCCTTCGAAAAAGGTGCGGGTGGTCGAAAAGGAATGCAAATCGTCGATTTGACCCTGATCGAGGTGAGCGTAAACGACGGGGGGTCGGAAAGGATCGACTCACGGATTCGTACTCTTCCATGCTCTGTGGCCACGGCATGACGATGGACGGCCACCCTTCGGGGCCGTCCGGTATGGTGACGGGCTTCTGGAGGACGACGGACCAGGAACGGTCGAGGACAAAGACTTGCCAAAACGTCAGTATTCGCTCGCCCTGTTCGACGGCGTCCTTGGCAGGCTCGAGCTTGACGGGCGAGAGAACGCTGGTGGTTTCGAACACGGAGTGGTTCATCATCGCACCGTGGAGACCGCACTGCATGGTCAAGGACGCCGCGGCGGCTGCATGGTAGCTACCTTCGAGAGCCCTGCCGTTGGAGAGGAAGTAGACGGAGAGGAGACAAGAGGCTTGGATGACGTCGAGGACGGGACCGTTGTGCTGGAGGGCGTCGCCGAGTCCATCGAGGGCGCGGTTGAGGTAGTGGGATTCGTGCTCGCTCAGTGGACCGGGACGAGAGATGTAACAGGCCCAGAGGAAGATGGCGTTTGTGAGGCAGGGGTGACGTTGTTCGGCAGCAGGTCTGGTGAAAGAATCCCGTAATCGACCCATATGGAGACCGAGAAGGCACTGATGGCGATGCGATGCAAAGATATCAACCCTGCGAACCCCATAAGAACAGAAGGGGGGGGAAAGAGGGATGGATGGACATACAGCATCTGGGCCAGGTCGACGGTTGGCTGTGGCTCAAAGTGAAAGGCGTCGCTGAAGGGCGTCGGGGAGGGTGAGGGCACGCCCTGGATCCAAGAGTGTTGAGGGGAGCCAGTGGCTGTGGTGAGGTTCAGTCGACGTCGTTGGCGATCAGAGATGGGGACAGCGTACCGGAGGGCGGGAGGGGCGAGTGGGGGGCGGAGAAGCCGGTGCTGCCGGGTGAGCCGGTCAGGGAGGAGGAGGAGCTTTCTGAGCGGCGGTGGAAGGTGTGCGGGTCGTGGAGGGTGACGGAGGGGGAGGTGTACTCTGGGTCCTCGAGCTCCCGTATGCGCTGCTCGAGACGTTCGATGTTCTCCCGCAACAGCTGTGTCCTCGTCTTTCCCTTTCCGTCGTCGTACTGGCAACCGTCGGGCTTCTTTGCACGGACACACTGCTGGCAGGCGGGCTTGACGCCATCACACCTCTGGGGCGAGTGAACGAGCGAGGGCGGAGAGGGAAGAGAGACTCACCATTTTTCGTTTTCTGGCGGGATGTGTGAGCATGGCGTAGGGGGGACGAGTGGGAGAGAAAATACCTGCAGCGGAGACATGCCTTCCCTCGTTGCAAGGTGGGCGGGGGCGTGAGGGGCGATTTACTGGCCATTATTGGAACACGACTAAATATACACGATCGGGAGCGAACCTAGAGAGGGATGGGCGGGGGGGGGGGAGGTCAGCAGCGGGACTGGTGAGAGAGTGAGACAAGGATAGGCATGAACGGAAGGAGAAGGAAGAGGAGGAGGAGGACTGACTAGGACTCAGAAATAAGTTACTGACATGAGCGAGAGAGTTGAAATACTTTTGTGGGAGAAGATAAATCGAGCGGAGGAGGAGTTATGTAGTGATATCACTTATCGAAACCGTCGGCGTCACCCAAACAGCGGTCGAGTTTGAGTTTCATTTTCGATCGACCCCTCGCTCTCACGCCGGCCTCGACTCGCCGTCCGTCCACATGAGCCATCCGAGCTCACGTGCGATCCCTGCCTCGAGGCTTTCGGGCTGTGACGACGACGTCCAAACCACGACGGTCGTCAATTATCATCATCACCGCCCATTAGTCGGAGTTTTTGGCACTCTACCTTTCCCCGCTCCCTACTTTGTTTCCCCCAGGTATTCATCTCTAATCACCGTCCCCTCCGGGTCGTCTTTCAGTCGCCGGTATCGAGTTAACGAACACATCCTCACCCACACCTGACTTTGACGTGGCAACCGTGACAGCGTCCAATCTCTGTATGACTCATCTCGGTAACGTTTTCTTATTTCGTTCCCGCCTGACAGCTCTATATTGCATGACGACACAGCGTACCTTGACCTATGAATGCACGCTACCGTTCTTGCAACGTACAGGTCGGGTGATGACCGATCACTGCGGTACTCACTCTTGCATCGCCGGAACTTTCCATGACCCGAATCGACAGGGCAAGGTGTTCCCTCGGGTGCTCGTCTCTGCTTCCGTCCTACGTCACGTTTTTGGTCCCAACAGTCCTCACACTATACGATGGCGCCTCAGGAACAGCCACCATCTCCCACCGAGCCTCTGCTTTCACACGCGAGTTCGGTCCCGCGAAAACCACGCCGGGATTATTCTTGCACCCACCTTTCAGCAGGCAGTTGTGTCGTGCCTTCCGGTCAACCAGGCGGGACAAAGCAAGTTCCGCTCTCGATAGCATTACACTGCACTTTTTAGAGGCTGTCTCGATCTTTCCCGGTTTGATATCCGATGTCCCGTTCGGTGATACGACGATTTTTGGAAACCTGGCACCGTTACACAGCCCGCAGAGCAGCTATACAACCTTTTGTATTTTAAAAACACAAGTAGAACCCCGGCCCGGGCCCGTGATACTTGTCTCTTGATCGTACAACAGATTTCCGCCAAAACTGGTTCGTCTCTCCGTCCGATACCTGTACATGGGTTCCGAAGCCAAGATTGAACGTCAAGCCGTGAGCCTGTTCATATCTCAAAGACTTCCACCTGACCAACATTTTTTAAATTTAACCGATGCGAAATGGATGCACTCTTGCGATTTCGTCGGCTCGAATTTGATCGGGATTTGGGGATGAGGCTGCGCTGGATGGGTTTGGAAATGCATGCATCAGTTGGATGCCTCGCATAATCGCCTCTTTCGCGACGTCAGTCTCAGAGGCGAGTACGACATCTTTAATCAACACGTGTGTATTAAACTTTGACGTTGCTGGACCGTTTTCGCAACTTCTGCGTCGCGCATCCCGTCGCCCCTGTGGCATATAGGCATGCCAAGTCACCTGTGCGCGCGTCCATACTTGCGTTTAATTCCAACAATCGCAATGTATGCTCCGCTTTGGGTTCGTTCATACGCGACACCGCCTTTTGGTTTAGGGGGCTGCATGGGGCAATCACGTCGACTTTCCCCGGTTGTCGATGGTGACTTTTTTCCTTCATCATTTTGCTCTGACAAAGCACCAGCTGACGACCTCCCATGCGTTTCCTCTGATGGCTCTGTGTGTATCGCTCTAGAACGTCACTGCCAGTTCGGCTATGTCATATGGAATGCATAAGACTCTTTGAGCAGAGCCCGCGAGTGATCGATCCTTGGTCATTGCCCATTGTGAGCAGAGCGGACGGTCGTTGGCATGATCCGTCCTTGACCCGGGGACCTGACGATGGATGCGCTGCACGTTCTCTCCGCCCTCCAAGGTCCATTCGACCGCATTCCACGAACATGCCGGCCGACAACGCGTCAAGTCACCAAACCGCCAGGCATTGCCTGAAAGACGACTCGCCGTGACGGTTTCGACACAAACGAACTTTTTGAAAGGGGGATAAAACGTCGATTGGCGACCACGTACCGAACGGTTGGCACCTCTTCTTAAAAATATCTCTGCGCGGTGATTTTCGGAGTAAACTTACGTCGTCGTTCGTCCGGCCGAGCGTTTTTTTTTCCACATTCATTGATACGTTGAGGGATCCGTACCTCTCTCTCTTTCCGACTATAATTAGTCTTCGCGCACGGGGATTTCAACGAGTGCCGGCGGGAAAGAGAACGGTGTCTCGACCACGCGGTCGAACCAATCTCGTTATGATCGTGGTCGAAACGTAAACGCTCGCTGGAAAAAAAGAAAAAAAAAAGGGAGAGAGAAAGAGAGGAAAGAGAGAAAAGCGTTCGTCAATCACCCGGGTCTTCTTTGGACCCGCTCTAGCGCCTCCATCGCCAACCTTGGAATGTGGTCCTGATCGGTCCTAGTAATCGCCACCTGCCCAACTGTCAGTGATGGTGGCGGCAGAGTTGGATTCTTGCAGTGTGTGTGTGTGTGACAGCCTGCCTTAACCCTCTACCGCTTCTCTGACGCCACTGGGTGGTTCTGGTAGACATGACTCGCCGCTTATCGATAGGTACGACGGTTCGGACGAAAACGTGACATCATGGTGACTGACCACGCTCGTTCGGACGAACGCGACGTGCGTCATCTCCGCACGAGCACGGCCGGTTCGAGATCGACTGAGCTGCGATGATGAAAGCGGTGGCGCGTCTGCATTCCAGGGCCGCCGCTTTCGCCAGGGTCTCGAACGTGTTCCCCGTTCTCTCTCTTTCTTCGTGATTCGATCCCACTCGAATCGATCGTCGACTCCAAATAAAACAAGGCAGGACCGTTTGCGGACTTGTGCTGACGCCAGCTTATCCACGTAGTCATCAACCCACCTTTGGCATCAGAGATTAAGATTCAGACGGACCGAGCTTGAGGTACCTTTAGTGATCATGAGCGTTCGCGACCATGCGTATCCTGCCCTTCCAATCTTTCATGTGAACGCCGGGACCTGGACCCGAACGTTTTTTTTTTCTTTTTTTGTGCTGATGTAACAGGCGGCAACAATGCCTAGATCCGGGATCCTGCGTGCGGTGTCACTCGGTCGACGCTTTGGCCAGCTGGTCAGAGGGACGCGGGACGACGATGGAGAATCCTCTGAGGGAGCGGCGCAAATATCGCGTCCGATGACACTGGTGTTTCCGTCGACCAGACTCGACTCTTCAGAACAGTCTCCCGCGTGGTATGTCTGCGAAAAGAGGACGTGCGCCCCGTACAGCGTAGTGCCCAAAGTGAGGTCAAAGCGTCTTTGCAGATCTTTTTTTTTTTTTTCACTTTATTTTTTTGCAGATGCCCATCGTTCTTGCCCGCTCAGATCCTGATCTTCCACCTCGAAGCTCGCTTATCCATATTGTCCTCTCGACTCTATTGTCCTCCGACAGCTCACCGACGACAGCCAGCACGTCCCGTTTGCTTTGATGCATCACGCCCGCTCATAAAATTCGACCTCGTCCGCCGTCCGCAACGCCCCAATCCACGTTCGTACGCGCATCCGTCTCTCTCTTTTGCATCGTTCGAAATCGTGACCCAATGACGACGACCTCTCCCCCAGTCCGTCCTCGCCCGCCGCTCCGCGATCGTCGTCGTCGCCGGGTCGACCTCACCATCGTACCGATTTCGTACCTCGAATGGAACACGCCCTACGACTGCAACCCCGAGCTCGTCCTCGAATTCGAATTCGAAGACGAGGACGAGAACGATGATGACAGACCACACCGTCCGATCGTCGACACGTCCAGCCACCTCGCGTCGAAATCTCACCTCGTCCAAGTTCTTCCCGGGTTGTACATCGCGGTCGCGAACGAGGATAGGGACGTCAGGGCGCTCCGCACGGTCGACGACGCGCCGTTCTCGCACGTGCTCGAGTTGCGGTACGGGATGGAGGAGGTCGAGTGGGCGTACGAAGAAGAAGAAGAAGAAGAA
>JBBPUN010000439.1:0-13036 GCA_038094715.1 Heimioporus punctisporus | reverse complement strand
CTGCTTTTCTAGATTCTTTGAGGTGGGAGAATCAATCTGTGAGGGCAGGAAGGAAGGTTTTTCCCAGGGGAGAGTAGGCACAAGGTTCATATCCTAGCATGAGTAAGAAGGGGGAGACTTTGGTGGATAAATAAAGGGAAGAGTTGTGATGGAATTTGATAGAGGATGAAGTGACTCTGCAACCGATGAAGATCACAAGCCACTATCTGAATAGAGACAAGGGAAGATGAAAGGTGAATCTGCCCTTGGTTGAAGAGGAAAGACCAAGAGGACAAACTGAAGTCCTCTGGCAATGTATTGACAGCTTAAATACTATACAAGAAGTACATAACAAGTAACAATGGTCTGTGCATCAATGCATAGCCAAGTGTCATGTGAGTGATCACAAGACATGGAGTAAAGTGTCAACAGTGAGAATGAACAGTTAAGAATAAAATGACATGAGAACGAAAGGGAAAAGATGACTGGTATGAGAGAAGTAAGTAAAGATAGATTGACAAAAATAAAGATAGGAGTATACTGAGATCTTGATAAAGATCTAATGGGATATGATCTGATCTTATTGGTGTAAACCCCTATTGAAAGTAAGAATGAAAGCAAAGTAAATCAAAGGAATCATGATATTTGGAAAGTAATAGGTTAAAAGAGATAAAGAAATGTAATGGAGTGCATTATGCACAAGTAGGATTTGTAAGGATTGCAACAGAGGATATGAAGGAGGACCAAGTGTTAGGTTGGTTACCACAGAAGATATGAAGATATGTTTCTACTTCTTGATTTACTCATTCAGTTTGGCCATCAGTTTGTGGATGGTAGGCTGTGGAAAGATGAACATCATAATGAAGTAGATGAGCTAATTCTTGGGCAAATGCAGAGGCAAACTGTGAGCCTGTATCAGAGATGATGGAGTCTTGTAGGCTGAATCATTTGAATACATGGTTAAAGAAGAGTGAGGCAATTCCTGTGGCATTAATGGTTTTGGTGCAAGGGATGAGAATTACCCCCTTTGTAAGGCCATGGTCAACCATGACCAGAAGAGAATTGAAGCCAGAGGAAAGAGGAAGGTCTGTGATGAGGTCCATGGAGAGTTGATGGAAGGAAAGGAAGGCGAAGGAGGGGATGGGAGAGAGCCATAGAGTAGAAGGATGGGTATTGGATTGTTGGCAAAGGGTGTAGCCAGTGATGAAGTTCTTGATGAAGGTACTGAGGCCAGGCCACCAGAAGTTGCACTCAACAAAAGCTTTGGTGTGGAAGAAATCCATATGACTGGTGGTGGAGGAAAAGTGAAGGGAATGGAGAAGTAAGAAGTGAGCAGCAGGAGGGATATACATGTGGTTATGAAAGTGGAGGTAGCCATTGTCAAAAGACCAGTCCAGAAGGGATGAGTGAGGAAAGAGGAGGGTGTCATTGCAAAGATTGTCAAGAGCTTTAAGAACAAGGGGATCAGAGGAGGAGGAGGAACAGATATGATCAGCAAGGTGTAGGTCAAGGGCTGAAATGATCTGGGGTTCAGAGAAGATGGAGGAAATATTATCTGACAAGGTATCAATGAGGTCTTTATGGGAGAAAGCATTGGCAGGAGCCATTTGAGAACCTGGGGTGATCTGCTAGACAAGATCAAAGTCCTGGAGGAAGAGAGACCAGCATGCTTGATGACAAGAGAGTTTGTGAGGGTCCTTCAGATAGGAGAGGTTTTTGTAATTGGTGAGGACAGTGACAGGGTGTGAGGTCCCTTGAAGATAGTGACACCATTCCTGAAGGGCAAGGATGACTGCAAGAAGTTCCCTGTTGTAGATGTTGTAGTTGTGTTCAGTGAGACTAAAGGTTTTGGAGAAATAGGCACAGGTGTGAGGATCACCATTGGAGTCAGTCTAAAGAAGGACAGCACTGGCAGCCAGGAGGAAGGCATCTGTCATGATGGAGAAAAGTCAAGAGACATTAGGAAATGTAAGAATAGGAGAGGAGGAAAAGTGGATTTTTAGGGTATTGAATGCTTTGTCTTGGAGAGAGGTCCAAAGCTAGGGTTTGTCCTTTTGTGTGAGGAGGGTGAAGAGGGTGGCAAGATCTGAGAAACCAGAGATGAACTTTCAGTAGAAATTGGCAAACCTAGAAAAGAGTGAACTCCTTTGACAGAGGTGGGGGGTTTCCAGTCATTGATAGCTTTGAGCTTGGTGGGATCCATTTGAATACAACCTCATCCAATGATAAGACTGAGATATTCCATTTGAGGGACATTAAAGAAACATTTAGAGATCTTGAAAAAGAGGCCAAGTTCCCTAGTATGGAGAAGAATGTGTTTGGTTCTGATGTGATGTAATTCAAGATCATCTTGGGTGTGTATCCCAATGTCATCCATGTAGATCTTTAACCATCATTCTGCAATCATGTCTGAGAAAGCATAGTTCATAAAGGTTTGGAATGTTGAGGGGGTGTTGTTGAAACCAAAGAATATAACAGTAGGTTCAAAGAGGCCAAGGGGTGTGATGAACATGGCCTTCCATTGATCTTCCTCTCACAGGCAGATGTTGTTATAGCCCCAGTGAATGTCCAGTTTGATAAAAAGAGTGGAATTCTTCATATTATTGATGAGTTTGGTGATGAGGGGGAGGGGGTATGTGTTTCAGATGGTATGGGAATTCAAATAACAATAATCTTAACAAGAACAAAGGGTGCCATCTTTCTTTGGTACAAAAAAGAATGGAGAGGCTTGTGGAGATTTAAAGAGGATGATGTGGCCTGTTTTGAGATTTTCTTCAATAAAAGAGCAACATGCTTCATGCTCAGCTGGGTTAAGAGGGTAGACTTTGGCAATCTTTGGGACAAAGGAAGATTTTAATTCAATGGTGGATCAAAGGGGTGATGGAGGGGGGGGTAGGATATCAAATGTCTTTTCAGAGAATACATCCATGAATTCCTCACACCAGGATGGTACCTTTTATTCTGAGGATTTCTTTTGTTGGGCAAGTTGAGTCAAGAGGGTAATCTTCCCAAGGTGTTGGGGATATAGGTCAGCCTTGTCCTCTTGCCAGGGCAGATTCTCATGAAGAGGTATCACAGCATCCTGAAGGGAGAGGGTGTTGGCTGTCTAATCGATAGAAGGGTTTCATTTCTTTAGCTAGATCTTTCCTAGGATGATATGAGAGAATCTGAGGGAGGTGACAAAGAGGATTTTATTATTAGAGGTGCCAGGGAAGAGGATTTTGGCTGAGATTGTCCATTTGATGGTTTCTAGGTGGTTTGGAGTTCTATCAACATTGTAGGCAGTGAGGAGTTGGGGTAGTTTGTAAATTCCTGATCTGAGGGAAGGAACAAGAGATGAGTTGATGAAGTTGTTTGTGTTACGATATTCTTTCTCTCTTCCACCATCTTCGTCGTTTCCTCCTTGAAACCCGTTTATCATCGTCTCTTTGGCATGTATATTTCTGCCTATGAATACTCTCATCTTCTTGTAATCATAGGCTTCCCTCATATTTCCATAATCATCGTTTAACTTCTTCTTTTATTCTCTTCTCTCGAATCTTCTATGGACAGCCTTCTCCGCAGCACAGTCTGTCATCTGTGCTTAGTATTTCCTTCCTTCCCTTTCCATAGGATTCCACGCTTACGCGTCGCCTTCCTTAAATACCTGCTGCTCTGTATCGTAGTTCCCCATTCTTGATCTACGCAATCTAGCGTTATTCTTGAGTCACCTTCATCTCTAAGTATTCCTAAGTCCCATCTCCGCTTCTTCGAAGCGTATAGTCCCATTGACCGTTCTTTGAACGTACAGATCTCCCTCTGGCTGAGTCGTACCTCTTCGTGAGTGTCCTGCCAGCAGGTCAGCCTTCGATCGATCCTCAAGAGTACGCTTCGCGTAACAGTTTGTTGCTCCACAATCAATGAGAGCAGTGGTGTCGACACTTTGAGATCCTACTTGTAATTGAACTGGAAGTTGCATAGTTTGTTCATTTGATAGTCCTACAAGTACAGTAGATATATTTAGGAAAAGGGAAGGAGATGTCACTACTTCTTTCCTTACTGAAAACCTGAAGGTGTTTCTTCCTTGGTTTTTTTGAAGTAGAGCTTGAGTGTTTGTAGGATTTTGCCCTCATTCTTTCCAGAGGTGTGAAGGTTGTTCACATAGGTATTGAGGGCAGAGGAAGTGTTACGATTCTTTGCGGCGCCTATTCTAGCGCCTATCTTTTTCCTCTTCCCCCGATACCTTGAGACCCAATGCACCTTAGAACTCCCTTCTAGTGCTCCTGGAACACCTTCTCGTATCCCCAAGGCCCTCCAGTTCACTTTGGAACTTTCCTCACTCTTCAACACTCGAAGACCTCGTCTCCAACAGGCAAACCCTTGACCCATAGACCTACCGGTTTATCCCCAGTTTATCCCTTTGCCCTAGAACCTTCTATGCCTACGTCATATGTCTAGAACAGTGACGTCACTTCCTCGTTTCCTCCTCGTTCTCTGCTTCTTGATCCCCGTGTACCTCTAGAACATTTTTTTGCCTCGTTCTTGTCTTCTCCTCGTCATCTGTATTACCAAACGTCCTCGTTTATCGGACACGTTTCTCCTTTCATTATCCTTTCTGACTCGTTTTCCCTTTGCCCTATGCTTAACCCTTTGCCCTTGTATTTCCAGAACATTCTTTCGTCTTTGTCATCACTTAGTCATCTTCTTCTCTGTACACTATATAGATCTTCGCTCTCGTACTTAGATACCTCACCTAGAGTCATACTCGACAACCCCCTCTTGTCCTATCCGACAACCCCTCTTGTCCTACCTGGCACCCCCCTGTAACCTTCTACTTGCACCCTCGCAATGTAACCTTTCTATCGTACCTCGTCCTTGAAGAAGGCCACTCGATATGTCTTAAGCAGCTGACGCCCTTTGGTCTATGATGAGTCACAGTCACTTTGTCTTGTCAGTGCTAAAGCCATCCGTCGGGTCTACGGCTAGACCACGCCAGGTCAAACCATAACAGGAAGTGGGTGTGGGTGAGGTGGTGGAGGTATTAGTTGTCTGGATCTGTTAAGCATTTTGAAAGGGGTTGTTTGAGCTTGTGGTATGAGGGTTGGAGGGGGAGGTAGCAAAGGTTTGACATTGTTGAGCATTATGTCCCTTCTTTCAGCATCTGAGATAAAGGCCTTCCTTGAAGCATCTGACTTGCTCTGTGGGGGTGAGTTTTGAAAAGCGAACTGTGTCTACATCCATGGCATTTGGATGAGGTGCAGAGACATAAGTGGTGAAGGAGGAGGGGGTCCTGTGTCCCTTGTGAAGGGTAGCAATGCAGGCTTTCTGGGCATGGAAGGTCTTTGCTTTGTCAATCCATTCATTGATAGTGGTGGGGATGATGGACATGGAGAGGCTCATGACAGCAAGTTGTTGGTCAAGTCCCAGGGAAAACTGATCTATGAGAGTGGTTTGGTTGGTGATCCCTGCTTTCACAGCAAGGTTTTGGAAGTCTGTAATGTATTTCTGGAAGCCATTATTGTTTTCTCCATCCAATCATTTGGTGAGCTTTTGGACCAGGCAAGCAAGTTCATGGCAAGCTGTGGCTTTGGTGTCAAAGGAGTGGAAGGTGGACTTGAAGTTTTGGATGAATTTGTTGAAGGTTTTCTCCAAGGAGGGAGTAGTGGAGTCAGCAAGGCAATTGTACCATGTTTCAGAGAAGGAGATTCCTTGCCCCTTGCCCATCTTGTTCAAGGTGGTCATAATCATGATGTTGTTAGAGTTGTAGAGTGAGGGGTTGTATCCTTTTATAGCTTTGATTTATTGAACTGCATTGGCATGTTCTTCAGAGAAGTCAGAGGGAAGGACAGTTTTGAGTTCAGTCATTTTTGCTGGAGCTGTGGATGTTGTGAGTGGGGCTGGGGTGAAGGTGAAGACTGGGTTGAGCATTGGTGGGGCCAGGATGGGGACTATGGGGAAACTAGGTTGTCAATAACTACCATTGCTAAACCCACCAAACTCTGTCTTGGTGCTCCCAAATCCTTCAACAGAGATCCAAAGAAGGCTGACACATGGATGGTCACTGTCAGGTCTTACCTGCTTGTCAACAAAGCTGTCTATGACAACAATAACAAAAGGATTGCCTTCACCCTCTCTCATATGACTGAGGAACCTGCAGCCACATGGGCCAATACCTAAGACAACAGGCCTTCAGCTTGGCTAACTCTAACTTTGGAACCTTCTCTGACTTTCTCACCAAATTTGACACCAACTTCAAAACCCATAATGTCAAGAATAATGCCATCACATGGCTAACCACCATCACAATCTTGAATGGCAACCAACTCAATGAGTACATCACCAAATTTCAGAACAAAGTAGCCCTATCTGGGATAACTGAGGACACTATTCTCATTAACTTTCTTGCTGTGGGAATGTCAAGGAAACTCATGGAAAGGATCTATGGTATGGACACCATCCCTACTACAATCAAAGCATGGTACAAAAAAACCATCCATTTCCAAACTGTCTACAATTGAACTAAAGAAATTGGAAACCAATCCCATTGGACAAAAATCCACATCTTCCATTCCACCACCTCATCCCCCACCACTGCTTCCACAAAGGATTCCAATGCCATGGACATAGACATACATAGTATAAGTAGAAAAACTTATACCCAAAGAAAGAAAACATTGCATCACTGAAGGACAATGCTTCCATTGTAGGAACAAAGGACATCTCTCCTCAGCCTACCCCAATTTCACAACCAAATTGAAGAAAAAGGCAGAACAAATTCCATCTCTAAAGGAAGTAGATGATGACAATGATGATGGAGAGAAGACCACTATTGGAAAGGTGGCATATGCTCAGGATTTTTAAACTGGAGGATCACCCTAATGCATGGTATCTCCATCTGTAAAACTCATGTACTAGTAGCCGATCCAGGCCAGAAAAATGTACAACTTTTCCTCTTCATCATAATAGCTACAGGAAAAGACATCAAAACAAATACACTAATCAACTCAGGTGCTGACATCTGTTACGATTTCTTTGTTCTTCTTTTCTTCGATCACTTTCGGACTTATCTTTCCCTTTTCGCCTACGATGACTAATCGTTCCATCATCTTCCAGTATCTTCCACCACTTGCTTAGTCATCGTTCCTCCACCTTCTATGAACTTCCCTTCGCTTACCTCGTTTATTTGTCTATATTTGTCTTTCAGAGTATATATACCCTTCACCCCCATGTCCCCTTCTTTTTCTCTAACCTTGACCTACTCGAGTCTCCCTCCTGTAGTCATTACCTTGAATCTATCTGCCTTCTTAAGGCTATAACTCCTTGACATCTGGACATACACTTGAATGTTCCGCTTGACCTTGTCAGCAACCGTCTTGTTGCGTCAAGGGTCTCACTCTAACTCTCCCAGGTATACTCCTACCTCGAATCTTTGACCTCTAACCTCCGACTTCAGAACCTTTTGAGTCTTACGTTTGACCCTCGAACGTAACAAAAGGTCAAGGTTCTCTTGATGGGCTACCTCTGTTGTACTGCCCACCATTTCATCCCCACCTCCTACGTGGCGACTCAATCTCAGCACCTCTGATCACTCTGAACCCGACTCCTCGTCGTCTTCCCCTTACGAAGACTCCTCTGACATCGAAGTTCATACTGAACCTGACGAAACCCAACAACTCTCTAACGAGTTCTCCACTTCTTTGACCATCCCTCGCATCCCCACCCCACCATCACCTACCCCAGTCTCTAGGGCATTCCCATTTGGACTACCCCCAGCTCGTAACCCCTTACCACCTCTACTTCATACATTTTCCCCATGACTACCCACCATGACTACTAAACCCACTGAACTTCGCCTTGGAACCCCCAAGCCTTTCAATGGTGACCCAAAGAAAGCTGAAGCATGGCTCATCACTGTGCAATCCTACCTCCTCGTCAATGAGGCCGTCTATGACACCCCAGATAAAAAGATAGCCTACACCCTCTCCCATATGACTGAAGAACCAGCTGCCACTTAGGCCAACACCCTTTAGTGCAACACCTTCTCCCTTACCACCCCGTCCTTCGGAACCTGGATAGACTTCATCTCCGCCTTTAACAAGGTGTTTAAAACTCACAACACTAAGAACGATGCCATCTCCTGGCTCACCACCACTACCATCTCGAATGGAGCTCAGCTCAATGAATACCTGGCAGAGTTCCAAAACAAAGTCACCCTCTCGGGCATCCAAGAGGATTCAATCCTCATCAACCTCCTCGCAGCCAGTCTCCCTCACCGCCTTATGGAATGAATCTACTCTATGGATACCATCCCCACCACCATTAAGGAATGATACGACAAAGCCATTCACTTTCAAACAGTATACAACAGAACCAAAGAACTCGGGAGTCACGCCCATTGAACTCAAACCCGCCTCTTAACCCATACAACCACCACCTCATCCATCCCCACCAAGGACCCTAATGCAATGGACATTGACATCATCCACATCCCCAAGCTAACTACTGAAGAACGCAAACAATGTGTATCTGAAGGTCTTTGCTTCCGCTGCAGAAAGAAAGGGCACCTCTCGTCTGCCTGCCCCTCGTTCCCCACCAACAGCGGGGGAACCAAAACAAAGATACCTAAGGACAAGAAGGTCCAAAAGGTAGAACACTCTGAGACAATCCCCAATCTTATTGAGATTGAAGATGATGATGAAGAAATTGGTGAAGCTAAAATAGCTAAAGTGTCTACCACGGATTTTTGAAAGGAGAGGTCGACTTGATGCAGACTCCCTCCTCTATTCATGTATTTGTAGCTGACCTAACCCAGAAAAATATACACCTTCCCCTCTCTGTGGTCACAGCTACCTCTACCCTTAAAGACATCAAAACCACCGCCCTCGTCAACTCCGGGGCCGATCTGTGTTGCATAGACTGGGACTTTGTCAACAAGCACAAGCTACCAAAGGAACAACTCACTGAACCCATCCCCGTGGTTAATGTAGACAACTCCAGCAATAAAACGGGGAAAATTAAATTCACCTCCACCTTGTTTCTTCAACTCAATGGCCTTCACCAGAAGGTCAAATTCTATGTCATGAACTGCAGAAGCAGCAATCTTATCCTAGGGATGCCTTGGTTAAAGAAAACTAACCCTTCCATTGACTGAAAAGCCAAGACGATATCCATCTCCACAAAGCTCAATGAAACCTCGTCTCTAAACGAATGACAATTCCATGACGAACTATGAAGAGCAGCCAGGCTCACCCCTCCCCCTCCACTTCCCCCCTGCGTCATTTGACATATCGACACCGACATCGTACATGATGAAAAACTATACGATTTCATGGACTGTCAAACCATGGGACACTTTCATCCTGACGTCAACCTCCTACAGTACCGATGTAACTGAGTAATCAAACATGGGGCTTGCTTCCAGTGTATCACCCCCACTGTAATTTCTGCATTCACCACCGCCACCAAACTGGCCATCGACGCCAAGAAGAAAAAACCACCTCCCAAACTCCCAGTTGAATTTGCCATGTTCTCCTCCATCTTTTCTAAAGAATCCGCTGACCACATACCCCCATCTTGCCCCTATGATCATGCCATCCACCTCGACGAGTCCTTCACCCCTAAAGTAGGCAAAATATACCCCCTCACTGAAACCGAATGAAAAGCCACCGAAGAATTCCTCGAAGAAAACTTAGCCTCAGGGAAGATCCGACCCTCCCAATTACCCCAAGCCACTCTCTTCTTCTTTGTCAAAAAGAAGGATGGTAAATTATGACCTTGCCAGGATTACAGATACCTCAATGAACACACCATTCACGATGCATATCCCCTACCCCTTGTCTCTGACCTTATCGACCAACTCAAAGGAGCCCAACTTTTCACCAAGTTCGACGTGAGGTGGGGCTACAACAATGTCCACATCAAAGAAGGTGACCAATGGAAGGCCGCTTTTATCACCTACAAAGGAATCTATGAACCAACAGTAATGTTCTTTGGACTCACCAACTCCCCCACAACATTTCAATGATTCATGAACAACTCCTTCCGAGATCTGATCGCTGAAGGATGGCTCATCATCTACATGGACGATCTCCTTATCTTCTCTCCCGATAAGAAGACACACGACAAACGAACGAAGCGAGTTCTTCAAAGGATGGAAGAACTAGACCTCCATCTTAAACTTGAAAAATGTACCTTTGCCGCCACTGAAGTCGACTATCTCAGTATGATTGTCAAACACGAACAGTTGGCCATGGACCCAGTCAAACTTGCAGGTATCGCCAACTGGCCCACCTCTCAAAAACTCAAGGACGTCTGGTCCTTTCTAGGATTTGTCAACTTCTATAGGAAGTTCATTTCCAACTTCACCACACTCACCTGCCCTCTCCTCGACCTCACAAAGAAAGCTCAGTCATGGCACTGGACCTCCCTCTAACAAAACTCATTCGACTCACTGAAGAAAACCTTCCTGTCCGCCCCCGTTCTTTCTCTACCAAACCCTGCATACCCTTTTGCTATTGCCACCGACGCCTCGAAATTCGCCTCCGGAGGAGTCCTCCTCCAAACTGACACCAACAGTGAATGGCACCCATGCTCCTATCTCTCCCAATCCTTCAGGGATGCAGAGAGAAACTACAACATCTATGACCGGGAACTCTTAGCTGTTATCCGAGCCCTAAAAACCTGGCATCACTACCTACATGGATCTCCCTTTCCCATCCAGGTCTTCACCAATCATAAAAACCTCACCTACTTCTGACAACCACAAAACCTCAATCATCGACAAGCCAGATGGCTCCTTGACCTCGCAGACTTTGACCTGAAAATGATCCATATCCCTGGGAAGCTCCTCTCGGCCCCAGACGCCCTCTCCTGATGCTCCAACCTTGTTCCTAATTCTGACGATAATATGGGTACCACCCTCCTCCCGCAATCCCTCTTTGTCAACCTGATTGACTCCGCCCTCTCCGAAAAACTCGCCAACTGGTCTCCACAGATTTCTGGTGGCCCAGCCTTGCCTCCTACGTCCGCTCCTACGTTGCAGGCTGTGCTCTATGCCAGCAACATAAATCAAATACCCACCCTTCCACCCTCCTGCTCACCCCCATTCCCTCTTCCTGTTCCCATCCCTTCCAACAAATTTCTTGTGACCTCATCACTGACCTCCCCCTCTCTAACAGCTTTGACTCTCTTCTGGTTGTGGTCAACCATGGGCTTACTAAGGGGGTAATTCTTTGCCCTACTAAGAAAACAGTGACCGCAGAGGGAATCGCAAACCTTTTCTTCCATAAAGTTTACACCCAGTTCGGACTTTATGACACCATCATCTCTGACCGAGGTCCCCAATTCGCTTCCGAATTTGCCAAGGAACTGGCCAAATTATTGAAATACAAACTTGCCCTCTCATCTGCCTACCACCCACAGACTGATGGAGAAACAGAACAGGTCAATCAAGAAATTGAAACTTACCTTCGCATTTACTGCCATGACAACCCCACCTCATGGACCGACCTGATCTCCCATGCAGAATTCACACATAACCACCGCCCCCACTCCATTACCGGCAAATCTCCGTTTTTCTTGATGCTCGGATACAAACCACGCCCCTTCCCATCAGCAATCACCAAAACCAATCTCCCGGCCATTCAAACCCATCTTAACTCCCTCACAGCCGCCTGTGAAGAAGCCCTTGCTGCTCATGAACTCGCTAGACAAGTCATGAAAGCAAGGACCACCCAATCCTTCACCCCCTTCCAACGTAACAACAAAGTCTAGCTTGAAGCCAGAAACCTCCAACGCTCTCTCACCTCTCCTAAATTTGTGCCGAAACAGGAAGGACCCTTTGTCATCATGGAAGTACTATCTCCCGTCTCCTATCGCCTCCATCTTCCAAAAGAATGGAAGATCCACCCGGTCTTTCATGCTTCTCTCTTATCTCCCTATCGCGAAAACAGCGTACACAGTCCAAACTTCCCATCTCCACCACCTGACCTTATCGCTGGCAAGGAAGAATATGAAATCGAAAAAGATCATATGCCACCGCGGAACCCCCAACCACCGCTCCTTCCTGATCCAATGGAAAGGGTACACCACAGAAGAAGACTCATGGGTTCCTGAAATGGAATTATCTCATGTCCAAGAGACCCTCGACGATTATAAAAGACTTCACTCCAAGTTCTTCCCTCCCCATTCCCATCAATCTTCTTGAACACCCACCACCATGACCAACCTACACCTCTCCAACCTCTACGCTGCATCCTCTACCATCTCTTCCCCCTCTGACTTCACCACTTCCTCTCTCGTCAATGACACCTCCCACGCACCGACTAGACCCCCCACTCCCGAACCCGTATTCCTCGCCTCAACCCCCTCCGAGCCTATATGCCTGGCGCACATCCCCATCACCTCTGTAGATGTTCCCGTTGCTGCTCACCACCTTAGGAAAACCCCTTCCCCACAGATGTACATCCGGTCCATGGAGTACTTCCTCCAAGACCCCCGATTTGCCGTTTCTCTTCAATCGTACCTAGACGTTGATTTGCCTTTGTTCTCCCTTCACTCCACATACCTTACTCTTCTTTCAATCATTCAGTATACAGACCCCCATACCACCGCTACCTCCACCATCGCCAACTTGGTCTTCTTGCATAGTCACATCCACTCCCTTGCCAACGCCATGTGGGTCAGGCTCAACAACACCTTTTACCAACTGGAAATTGGAGAATTCCTAGGCGACATTGATCACTACCTCAGAGAACTGAATGAACAAGTGCCCACACCCGCCCCTCAAACCCCATCCGCATCGTCATCCCCCATATCTCCCGAGGAAGAAGCGGTGTTACTCAGGGCTGAAACTATATGGAATGGCACCGGTGACATTCAACCCCTTGCTACCAATCACCCTTGGTACCACTTGGCCTGCTTTTGTTGCAGACACCTGGGTCACAGGCAAATCGACTGTTCACTCTATCGCTGCCCATATTGCACCCTCTTCACCCCAGGCCACCCTCAGTACCACTGCCCCCTCCATCGCTCGCCTCCACAGGCACAGTTCTCTCCATCCTCTTCCTCCTCCACCTCC
>JBBPUN010000438.1:0-13065 GCA_038094715.1 Heimioporus punctisporus | reverse complement strand
CGCCTTAGACACCTCGTCTACCGTCGCTCTCGCATCACAAGGACCGCTGGTAAACGCCGGCACTCTCTCGGATCCTCAACGGATCATCCGCGATGTCCTCCCGGACACTCCCTTCGTATCCCTGGACCTACTCATCCACGGGACCCTCTGTGAACGGGCCTATCACCCGTCTTCGTCTCTCACCTCTCCCCGATACCCTTCACCCCAGACGCCTCGTTTCTTGGACCATTCTAGACCTATGACATGCGGTATTCATTTCCGCTTCTTCTCTTTGACTCATCGAACCTTGTAACACGTGCATCGAACTTTGTATCATCTGACATTCTTCCTTTTGATCCCCGTGTACCTTTAGAACCTTCTCCCGCCTCACGGCGTGTCTTCTTTGATTCCCTAGAACATTCTCTGTCTTTGTCATCGCTTTGTCATCGAACCCTTGGACGCTATTTAGGCGTTTCCTTCTTCGCCATTGTATTCTTTAGCTTTGATCTACCTAGCCCCCCTCCGTCATACCTTGACACTCTCCCTGTACTTGCCTTCGGGCATCTCTTGTACCATCGTATCTTGTATCAACAACGCTACTTGATATTTTCTCTCCAAGTCCTTGTCGCTGCGCGCATCCTCTTGGGAAGGCACCTCCCGTCGACTATTCGAACATTCTCCAAGTCCTTGCTCAAGTCGAGTTACGCAGGAAAGGCATTCCTCCCTCAGATAGACCTCTGCTTCTGCACGTCTCTTCCGCTCCTAGACAAGTCTTCATAGCTGGCCATGCGTCTTCTGATCAATCTTTCTCAGTCTCGCTAGTATGAAGCAATCCTGCTAGGTTTTACGGTTAGCCTAGAAGGTAACCCGTAACAGGTGTAATATTTTGCCTCCTTTAGTTTGTTGATAAGTTTGCTGATAAGGGGCAGAAGATATCTGTTTTTGATAGTGATATCATTTAATTTCTGGTAGTCTTGAACCAGGTGGAGTTTATCATCTTTCTTTTTGATGAAGAAGAAGGTGGATGCAAAAGGGGATTTGGAGGGTTGGATCCATCCTATCCATAGGTTTTCTTCGAAGAACTTATCAAGTTCTTTTTGTTCAACTGAGGTGAGATTGTATGTTTTGCAATCTATTTTATGGTCTTCTGAAAGTAATTTGATGGCATGATCCCAGGATTGATGAGGTGGGAGTTTGTTGAAATTCTCCTTTTTGAATATGTTGCAATAAGAGAGGTAGTGTGGTGGTACTGTCTCTTTGATGGATTTCTTGTTCTTCCTGGACAAGATAGCCAGTTTGGTAGCCAGGCTATTAATGTATTCTGGGTCCATTGTGAACATTCATTCTTCATCTTCATCTTCTTTATCTTCAATTAAACTTGGAGTGTTGTCACTATTACATGTGCTCAGATCTATCATCCCTTTTTCCCAGTTGATTGATGGGTTGTGTTTCTTTAGCCAATTGTGTCCTAGAAAGATATGATGGGTGGATAAATTGGCTTTGGCCATGGCAATCTGTTCCTGGTGATCTCCCACTTTCATTTTGAAAATTGAAAAGCTTTTGATGGCTCCATTGATATGTGGAGTTCCATCAGCATTGTACACTTTTATGGGAATTTGGTGTTATGGGTACCTTCAAGGCTAACCATAAAACCTAGCTGGATTGCTCCACACTAGCAGGACAAGGAGAAACTAATCAAAGAGCACATGGCCAGCTGTGAAGACTTATTGAAGAGCAGAAGAGATGTGCAGGTGCAGAGGTCTAACCGAGAGAAGAATGCCTTTTGAGCATAACTTGACCTGGACAAGGACTTGGAGAATGTTCAAATAGTTGACAGGAGGTGCCTTTCCGAGAGGATGTGCACCAGACAAGGTCTTGGAGTGAGAGTATCAAGTATGAGGTGGGAATGGTGATGTTACAAGATATGAGAGATACAAGTGATGCCCGAAGGCAAATACAGGAAGAATGTCAGATGTGAAAGAGTGGTGCTAGGTTATAGCTGAGGGGTGCTAGGTAGATCAAAGCTAAGGAATACATTGGTGGAAAGGGAATGCCTAAATAGTGTCCAAGGGTTCAATGACAAAGCAATGACAAAGCAAAGGAATGTTCTAGGGAATCAAAGAAGACATGCCATGAGGTGGAAGAAGGTTCCAAAGATACATGGGGATCAAAGAAGTGAAGTCAGGTGTTACAAGGTTTGATGCATGTGTTACAAAGTTCAGAGAATCAAAGAAGATGAACAGAAATGAACACTGCGAGGCATAGGTCTAGAGTGTCAGAGAAACGAGGCATCTAGGGTGAAGGGTATCAGGGTTTTGGTGAGGTGAAGACTGGGGTTAAGCCAGTTTAAGGAGGGTCCTGTGGGGGGAGTGTCCAGGAGGACATTGTGGGTGATCCGTTGAGGATTCGAGAGAGTGCCAGCATTTACCAGTGTTCCTTGTGATGTGAGAGCGACAGTAGATGAGGTGTCTAAAGCGAGGGTGATCTCAGAGCATTGGGTGTGACAAAGAAAAAGGAGTGGGGCAATATTGTATCATAACATCAGGAGTTCATAGGACAGAAGGTCAATGGATTCGACAAATTTGGTGTTGATAGTTGATCCTGTGCAACCACTATCTACTAGTGCTTTCATGATGACTTGTTTCCCACTTGGAGCGGTGAGTTGCACTTGTAGTTCTAGTGCATTTGTGGATCTTTTTCTTTGTGTGAATTGAGGCTTCTGCTGCAATTCCCTTAGAGTGAATTGAGCTTCAAGGTTGTCCAGTTTTTATATTTGTCCTATAAGTTAAGAGTCAACCTTGAGTTGTTGCAATTCATGTACAAAGGAGTAGAGGTGTTTCTCTGCTTGTTGGTCATCTTTTTTGTCAATCACTTTCTTTATCCATTGACATGTCCATGGATCTACCATATTTATCCAGCTTTTGTCCTCTTTTTTCTTTTTTGTTGGGTCCTCAGCAGACTTATGTTTCAGGATTGTGATGGGACTGTTTGGGTGCAATGTACCCTTTCTATACAGCCTGTCTACCGTCCCCATGGTTTCTTGGTCCAGAGTGGGTTCCATATGTTCAGGGCAGTGATCCCCCAATTTGGTCTCATGATCCTTACTTGGCATCATCTTGGCCTTTTCCATGAGACACCGTGTGTTCTCTGGTGTACTCTCATCCCATGAGGAAGCACCACTGTTAGTGGACCCCACATTGGGCTCTCTTCTGGTACTTGTCCTTTGCCATTATAGGACCCCTCATACCTGTTGACTCAAATCCCTTGTCACCTTGTTTGGTGTCATTGAGCATTGAAATTTCTTTGGCCTCTTCTTCAACTATGTGCTTGACCACTAGTTGGGTGATTCTGTCTTCCTTCTTTATAGGAAATTCAATGTTGGAGTTGTTAATCAGGAGGACTTTCACCTCCCCTCTTTAGTTGTGATCTATCACCCCTGCTTCCAGATCAATGCTGTGTTTTGCAGTGAGGCTGCTGCATGAGATGATTCTTTCATAAGTTCCAGTGGGAACTTTGATTGCTATTTGCATCCTGATCAAGATGTGCTTTTGGGGTGGCAAGATTTTGTCTTCAGCACTGCATAGGTCTTTTCCTGCAGTTCCTTTGGACCCTTTTTGTGGTCTTCTTCCTTCTGACTCAAGGTATTTGAATTGGATTTTTGGGGCTTCTTTTTCATCAATAGAAAGAATGGAATATTTATTATTCTTATCAACAGAAATACATGTGATTTGGAAGTCTAGTGGCCCTTTCACTGACTTTTGGTGGGAAAATCCTCTTTTTCAATTTGTTTTATCACCTCGGCAAGTCCCTCAGCATCATAGTATTCTATTTGATGGTTTTAGAACATCATTGTCCTCACTGTCCTTTTGGCGCTGAAGAAGACTAGAAGAGGCTGAGATGGTTAGTCCCTACCTCCTGTAGTGTAGTTGTGAAGAGGGGAACACGATTTGTTCTCCCAAGGGACCCTGTAATGAGCAGACCTTTGTAGAGTCAAGAAGGGGACTGTACTTGACAGCTTTTAGTTCGATGAAGAGTAAAGGGGATGAAGGGACTAGTGGCCGAAGGCCAAGACTAGTCTGACAGAGGGAAGAGGACAGAAGTGACAATATGACAAGTTGCCGAAGGCCATAACTTGCCTGATGGACGATGAAGGAGGTAGATAACGATGAGGTGGGTTGCCGAGGGCCGTGACCTGCCGGATAGACAATGGGTAAGGCGATGATGCAAGTTGCCTAAGGCCGACACTTGCAGTGACGATAATCGGCACCCGCTGGGCCGAGTGATGAGTCGAGAAAGATCAAGGGGATGAAGAAGTCGCCGGCCATGCCTGACCAACAGAGATGGATGCTGGGGATGTTAGCGATGACGATGGGGAGGTTTTGGTAATATTTTACAAAAGACGGAAGGCCAGGATTGACTCTCGGAGGGCCGTAGTGTGAAGGGGGTGCGAAAGATGATCTTTTGTTCTGCAGAATACAGACTTATAGTCCAGGGCACACCCCAGACTGTATATCCAACGTATCGGCAAAAACAAAAGTGAATGGGGGTTAAAGGGAGAGATGAGGTAGGGGGTAAGATCGGAAATCTACCTGTCAACGAGTCGTCGGCCGATTATAATCGGACCAACACTATGAAACTTCGAATTGCTGAGTGAGCTCGACTGAGATGAAAATGAAGATAATGGAAAAATAAGATAGAAAACGTGCCGAAAATACAAAGTAACATCGATCCAACCTGTTGAGGGGTATTCGGACTGAAGGGGTCATCGGTGGCAACCCAAAATGAGTTTCCGAGTTGGATTGGTCAGTGTAATTGATCTAAGCAGAAGAAAAGAGGGGTCAAAATGGTATGCAGACGATCCAAGAAGTAAGATCAGAGGTCTCATATATTAAAAATGGTAGAATATAACCGTAGAGCCACTATGTGCTCTACAGCGTGCATGTGGTCTGCACACAGCCAGGGTTTGCCACACTGCCAACATTTGTTTTTGGTGCGGACTTGAGACAGGTCCATTGGCACTCCACTGCCCCCAAATATACCAGCTTGATTTGGATGCACTGCTGTAGTGGCAGGCAAGGCAGTGTTTGTGGCAGATGCCATGGTTGGTGCTATACTGGGTCACATGTAATTTGTGATCAGCTTTTTTCCTTTGTAATTCAGGCTTACCCAGCCCTCAGGTTTTTTGTTGGCTGTCCATGTGTTTTGCCTTGTGGAGGTCATATTGTTGTTCTGGGTCTGAGAAGACCCACCTTGTGTTTGTGGAGCCATGCTCTGTTTACATTCTGCAATTTCCTCAAGGACATGTTCGTGCCTGAGGAGTGTCTGGATCCATTCTTCCAAGCTATGGTTTTGGAGCATGAGTGGCTGGTGCAGCTCAACTCCCTCAACTATTTGGTTCTTAACAGCATGTTGGAGATAGTAAACTAACTCCTTGGCATCGTTTTCTTGATCATATTTGGCCTCAAAGACCATCTGATGGAACCTTGTGATGAAGTCCTTGAGGACCTTATCCTTCTTCTGCCTCATAGCCTTCAGTTGTCCTGTGTCATCCTTTTCAGGGACACAGGGGTGAAGTTAGTGGTGATGTTCATTTTGAACACCTCCCATGACTTCATTTCGAGTTCTCCTGAGGCCAGAAGGTAGTTTGCATAACAGGCTGCCACCCCTTCCATCATAAAAGATAAAACTATATTAATCTTCTGGAAGGTTGTCAGCTCGTGCTGAAATTCTCCCAGATAGACTATGACTTGTTGCCACCAGACATGAAACTTTTTCTTGTCCCTGTTGTAGTCTGGTGGCTTTGATATGTAGTTCTTGCTGAGTTCTTTTGCTTCAGCTTCAAAAATCAGATCTGCCATCTTGATATTGGCAGTGTTGGAGTATCAAGACTCTGATTTGTAATCCTTTTTTACTTGTGCTGTTATCTGTACAGTAAGTGTTTTGGTCAGCTCCTTTAATTGTTGAGTGACCAGTTTAGCCACCAGTTCCTTGGCAGTGGGGGTCATTTCATCATTGTCACCTTGATACAACATTTCTTCTTCATCAGATGAGAAGTCTGGAAAAGGGTTTGGGGTTTTTTGTCAGGTGAAGAATGACATGTTGACTAGTTAGCCACTATTACGAAGAGGGCAGAAGTAGTCTTAGTGTCTATTTCAAATAGAGTGTGGAAAGGAGGAAGTCATCTCCCTTTGTAGATAGGAGAGGAAGAACTTTCAGATTGGTGTTAAAAAACCAATCTACTGGATGGGGTTCTGGGGATGGTGCTGGTGATCAGTGAGCTTTCTCCCACTTGTATTGGTCTTCATATAATTTGTCAAGAAGTTCTTAATGTTTTTTGCGTTGCTGAAGTTCCTTTTGATAATCAGAGAGGCAAGCTTGGCAACAAGCTGCTAGATTGGGAATGATGGATTATATAACAAGAAAAACCGGCAGAGTGCCATTCTTCAAGGCAAGATGAAAAGTAGTGGTGTGTAAAGATGAGAGGGATGTGGAACCAGGGACAAAGTGTCAGTGACAAGAAGAGAGAGTTTGATTATAATGTTAGAACCTTCACTAACAATACCCCACAAAGTGCAGGATGCTTGCAGTGAGAAAAGAGTATATTTGAACTGAGGAAACTATTGACTGACAAGTAGACTACTTATACTACACTGTTATCTGGGCTATGTAACATGTGTAGACAATGAGGAGAGGAATGAGGAGTCTGTGAGGCATACATGCATAATGTGTGAGGTATACATGAGGAAGATAAGAAAGTTCTAACATGACTGGAACCAGAACTGGTACAACATCACCATCAACAATGTTGGATGCAGCTCCCAACATGAGTGTTATGATATTCTTTCTTTCCTCCACCATCTTCATTATTTCCTCTTTGAAACCCATTTATCATTGCATCTTCGGCATGTATATTTCGGCCTATGACTATTCACATCTTCTCGTCGTCATAGGCTTTCCTCATATCTCTCTTATCGCTGTTTAACTTCCTCTTTCATCCCTTTTCTCTCAAACCTTCTATGGACAGCCTCCTCCACAGCATAGCTTGTCATCTATGCTTAGTATTCCTATTCCATCCCCTTCCATAGGATTCCATGCTTACATGTCGCTTTCCTTATATGCCTGCTGCCCTGTACCATAGTTTCTCATTCTCAATCTGCGTAATCTAGCGTCACTCTTGAGTCCTCTCTAGTCTCCTAAGTCCCTAAGCACTCTCTCTGCTTTCTCTAAAGTGTATAGTCTCACTGACCATTCTTCCGAATGTATAGATATCTCCTCCAGGCTGAGTCGTACCTCTTCATGAGTGTCCTGCCTCGGAGTAAGTCTTAGTCAATCCCTCAAGAGACACTTTGTGTAACAAAAGATCAAGAATATCCTTTGTCCCTCCTATCTAGGAGAAGGACCCACCCCAGACAACATATCTCACCTTCGCATCCCAGAGTCCTCAGACGAGGAAACACCCACAGCACCCCCTAGCCCTTGCATCCAAGAACCCCTTCTAGTCCCAACCCCCAGATGTCGCAGAATCCTTGGCTCCCAGTACCACAGCAACCCCACAGTACCCACCCCAGCCCCAGCAACCCTAGCTCCACCACCCATCATCCCAGCCATCCTTCCCACATCAGCAACCGCTCCCCCAGCCAAAATGACCGAACTCAAAGCTGCCCTTCCCACAGACTTCTCTGGAGAGCCCTCTGACGCAGTTCGATGGATCAAGGCCATGAAGGCCTACTTTTCCATCAATGCTTCGCTTTACAACAGCAACCAAACTAAGATCATGACCACGCTGAACAAAATGAGCAAAGGATGCGGTATCTCCTTCTCTGAAATGTGGTATGACCGCCTCAATGATGGAAACGTCGCTAACTCTAAGAAAACTTTTGACAAATTTGTCACAAACTTTGAATCCACCTTCTACCCCTTTGACACAGAAGTCACAGCACGTCATGAACTTGCTCACCTCACCCAGAAATTCACCAAACGGCCAGACAGAGAAAATGATGATGGTTTCCAAAAGTACATCACCGACTTCCAAAACCTCGCTGCTAAAGCCAAGATCTCCGACCAGACCACCCTCATTGACTAATTCTCTTTGGGGTTGGACCAACAATTGATGACCATGATCCTCTCCATGTCCTCCCTCCCCACCATATTAAACAACTGGATTGACAAAGCTAAAACATTTCACGCCCAGAAAGCTCACATCGCAGCCCTTCACAAGGGACATAGGACCCCCTCCTCCTTCACCAGTCGCTCCTTAGCCCCAGACCCCAATGCCATGGAGGTAGACGCAGTTTGCCTCTCTAAACTCACCCCTGCAGAATGGGCCAGATATTTCAAAGAAGGCCTCTGCCTTAGGTGTTGCAAAAAGGGACACAACGCTCAACAATGCCGAACATTCACATCCTCTACCCCTAGCCCTTGACCCACCACATCCACCAACCCCTTTAGAAACACCTAGCACGTCCAATCGACCAACACCTCTGTTGCTCCCTCTCCCCCAGGCAAACCAACCTCTGCTCTCGATACCTACATAAACAATCTCCGCACCGCTGGAAAAGATGAAGGAGAAATCCTTCAAACTCTCAAACTCTGCTTCGAAGACGCCCCCAAGGAAGAATCCTCTTCAGGTTTTCAATAAGGGAAGAAGTAGCGACATCTCCTTCCCTCTCCCTAGATATCTCTGCTGTACTCGTAGGATTAGCAAATGAACAAACCATGCACCTCCCAGTTCAATTGCAAGCAGGATCTCAAAACGTCAACACCACCGCTCTCATCAATTGTGGAGCCACAAATAACTTCATCGATTCCTCCCTTGTCCCATCTCTTAGATCTGGAATTCGTAAACTTTCTCAACCACTCATCACCTACAACGTTGATGGAACTCAGAACCACCAAGGAACCATCAAATGGACCATCTCCACCAACGTCCTCTTCTCTGATTCATCAAACAAAGAAACATTCTTCATAACATCTCTTGAATCCCCTCGCATCATCCTAGGAATGACTTGGCTAAAGAAATGGAACCCTCGTATCAACTGGACAGCCAACACCCTCTCCCTTCAGGATGCTGTGGTACCTCTTCGTGAGAGTCTGCCCTGGGAAGAGGAAGAGGCTGATCCCTATCCACAACACCTCGGAAAAATAATCCTTTCTACCCAACTAGCTCAACAAGAGAAACCCCCAGAACAAGATGTCCCCCCCTGGTGTAAAGAATTCTCTGACATATTCTCCGAAAAGACATTTGATATTCTACCCCCTCATCGCCCTTTTGATCATACCATTGACCTTAAACCCTCCTTCATTCCAAAAATCGCCAAAGTATACCCTCTCAACCCTGCAGAACAAGAAGCCTGTCTGTCGCTTATTTGTCGAAGAAAACCTCAGGACAGGTTACATTGTCCCATCTAAATCTCCCCAAGCCTCTCCATTCTTCTTTGTACCCAAAAAAGATGGCACCCTCCGTCCATGCCAAGACTATCGATACCTCAACTCCCACACCATCCAAAACGCATATCCTCTCCCTCTCATTACAGAACTTATCGACGATATGAAGGATTCCACCCTCTTTACCAAATTAGACATTCGCTTGGGTTACAACAACATCAGACTATGAGAAGAAGACCAGTGGAAAGCGGCATTCATCACTCCTCTGGGACTTTTCGAACCAACCGTCATGTTCTTTGGCTTCAACAACGCCCCCCCCCACTTTCCAAACTTTCATGAACCATGCCTTTGCTGATATGATTGCAGAGCGCTGGCTAAAGATCTATATGGATGACATCGGCATACACACCAAAGATGACCTGGAACTGCATCACAACCAAACAAAACGAGTCCTTCTTCGAGCCCGAGAACTAGGTCTCTCTTTCAAAATATCCAAATGCTCCTTCGATGCCCCTCAAATGGAATACCTCAGCCTCATTATCAGACAGGGTCATATTCAAATGGACCCAGTGAAACTCAAAGCCATTGACGATTGGAAACCCCCCACCTCTGTCAAAGACGTTCGATCCTTCCTAGGCTTCGCCAATTTCTACTGAAAGTTCATCCCTAATTTCTCCAACCTTGTAGCACAACTCACCCTTCTCACTCGCAAGGATGAACCTTGGCTCTGGATCTCTCTCCAAGACTATGCTTTCAACGCCCTGAAAACCTGCTTCTCTTCCTCCCCAGTCCTTTCCTTCCCAGATGTGTCTCACCCTTTTTCTATCATGACAGATGCTTCCCTTCTTGCTGCTGGCGCCATCCTCCTCCAAGCAGACACCAATGGAGACCTCCATCCCTATGCCTACTTTTCGAAGACCTTCAGCCCAGCCGAAAGAAACTATGATATCTACAATAGGGAACTCTTGGCAGTCATCCTTGCCCTCCAGGAATGGCATCAATACCTCCAAGGAACCTCTCATCCTGTCACCGTCATCACAGATCACAAAAACCTCTCCTATCTCAAAGACCCTCATAAACTCTCTCATCGCCAGGCTCGCTGGGCCCTCTTTCTCCAGGACTTCGATCTCCTTTGGCAGGTCACCCCAGGAACCCAAATGGCCCCTGCAGATGCCCTCTCTCGCAAAGACACTGTCAACACTTCCCTTGACAACTCCTCCTCCTCCATCCTTCCAGATCCTCAGATTATCAATGCCTTAGATCTTGCTCTCATTGACCAAATCCGTTCTTCATCCTCTTCTGACCCCCTCGTCCTCCGTGCCCTTGAATCCCTTCAGAATGACACCCTCATCTTTCCTCGCTCCTCCCTGAATGACTGGTCTTTTGACAACGGTCACCTCTTCTTTCGCAATCACATGTTTGTTCCCCCCTCCTCTCACTCCTCCCTTCTCCATGCCCTTCATTCCTCCCCCACTACAGGTCACATGGGCTTCTTCCACACCAAAGCACTCCTTGAACGGGATTTCTGGTGGCCTGGCTTGAGCACTTTCGTCAAGAACTTCATTGCTGGCTGTGCTCTCTGCCAACAATCTAAGATCAACACTCACCCCACCTCCCCTCCCCTCACCCCCATTCCTTCTTCTACCTCTCTCCCCTTTCACCAACTCTCCATGGACCTCATCACGGACCTACCTCCTTCCTCTGGCTTCAATTCTCTTCTGGTCGTGGTCGACCATGGCCTTACAAAGGGGGTAATTCTCATTCCTTGCAACAAAACCATTGACACAGCGGGGGTAGCCCTTCTCTTTTTTAATCATGTCTTTAAATGATTCAGACTTCATGATTCCATTATTTCTGATAGAGGTCCACAATTTGCCTCCACATTTGCTCTAGAACTGGCACGATTACTCCAATATGATGTTCGCCTCTCCACTGCTTACCACCCTCAGACTGATGGCCAAACCGAACGTGTCAACCAAGAGATAGAAACTTATCTTCGCATTTTCTGTAGCAACCAACCTAATACCTGGTCCTCCTTTATCTTCTCAGCTGAATTCCACCACAACTCCTCCCCACATTCATCCACCAAGACCTCCTCCTTCTCGCTTATGCTTGGCTATGAACCTCGCGCCTACCCCCCTTTAGGAAAAACATTCCTTTCCACTCTTTCAGATTGACTATCCCACCTAGAAGAGTCTAGAAAGGAAGCCCTCACAGTCCACAACTCTGCAAGACTTCTTATGATGTGCCACACCACTCGGAAGTTCTCCCCCTGGAAAGTTGGAGATAAGGTCTGGCTAGAAGCCACCAACCTACGCATCCCCTTCCCCTCTAGGAAACTTGCACCCAAACGCCTGGGACCTTTTGAAATTACACAGGTACTATCCCCACTTACATACCACCTCAGACTCCCTCCTTCCTGGAAGATACATGACATTTTCCACACCACTCTCTTATTCTCACATCGCCTCACTGAAGCCCATGGCCCCTCCTTTCCCACTCCACCTCCTGATATCATAGATGGCGAAGAAGAGTATGAAGTTGATGGTATCCTTGCCCACAAGGGGTCCCCTGGCTGCTATCAATACCTGACTGCATGGAAAGGTTACTCTGCATCAGAAAACACCTGGGAACCTGAAAGTAATCTCCGTCACGCTTCTTCCATTCTTAAATCCTATAAAAAGACTCATTCTCATCAATAACTCATAACTTTAGCCCTTCTTGCCATTATTGTCCTTCCCTCTACTATTACCCTCATCTTTTACCTAGTCCTTCGCCATGTCTTCCTCTGAACATTCTTCGTCTTCATCCTCATCTTTCTCTTCGCTACACACTCGCCCTGCCCAACCTCTCTTCCTTCCTGCCCATGCCATCAACACTCTCTATGCAAACATCTTGGCTACCCCCACCCTGGTCCACACTCTGGAACAGGACCCTTTGTATGAGGAGGATGAGCTTTCCCAAGAACTTGTATGCTTATTCTTTGATATATCTCAAGTTCAAACCTACCACTTTCAATCTTCACCTTCGGATTTACCTGCTGAATTTGGTCTTCCCCTTCGCTTATTGATAAATCGTCTTCCTGAATGAATCCTCTCTCTCCTTCATATGCAAGGCTTTCACATATTCATACAACGTATTGATCCCACACTCCTATATCCTATGTTTCGACGTATCTTCCTCTCCCTACCTGCAGATGCCAGGGATCGCTACCTTTCCTCTGCCACTGCCATTCGATCCTCTCCTATCCCTTTACCTATTCCCCCTTTGTCAACTACATCCCTTCTCTCTCGTATCACATCCCCCCCCTCCATACCTTCGCCCCCTGCGTCACCATCCCATCAGTCTGACGATTATTGCCTAGACCCCGTCATCCTTGCCTCCAACAGGGATTCTATCCAGATCTTCTGCCTCCCCAATGGTCAACAGGTCCTCTCCACCACTACCCAAACCGTTCGCTCTCCCTTGGTGTGCCACCCAGCCTCTCCATCCACACGCTGTAACATATGACTGAAAATCTCACTTTCTTTCCGAAAGTTCCGACCAGAACTACTGTTCCGATGATGTTCCGACCAGAACCACTGTTCCGATGCACTGTCCCAACCCATTCTGACCCACAATGGGCCACTTGAATAGAACAAACACTTAACATATCCCCCACTATGTATAGAACTCTATAAACGATACTACAGTCATTTCTAG
>JBBPUN010000437.1:0-13078 GCA_038094715.1 Heimioporus punctisporus | reverse complement strand
ATAATTATTTTTAAAACTTTTTAATATTTGCTTATTAATTTGTCAGCCAAACAAAATTACAAACTTAGGTGTAATGTGTTAACAAATAAATATTGGATTTGTTGAGTGGACATTTTTGGCTCTGTCCCAGGTGTCAGAGCACAGAGAAGTTTGTTCTTGGGAATCTCACACCTGAGACAGAGCTAAAAATGTTCACCCAACAAATTCAATATTTATCTGTTAACACATTGCACCTGGGTTTGTACTTTTATTTGCCTGACAAATTAATAAGCAAATATTAAATTTTTTCAAAAATAATTATACATTTGCTATTTTAGAACATATGGAATACAGTTGACTCTGTCATAACCCATATAGGGGTTAACCCATACTCTATGGCAATCCATGCGATTTTCCATCTCCCAAGTTGGTTTGCAGGGATTTTGATACATAACCCATATCTCTACCATACTCAATAATCCATGTCATTTTTGATGGCCATAACCCATACATTGTAAGGAACATGATATAATATTCAATTAAATAATTATTATAATTATTTTTATGGCTGAAAATGGAAGGTCAGACCTGAATCAACACCTTTTCAACTTCTCACCATATGAAGCCTATTGATGTGCTTAAAAAGGGCTTATCCAAGTTTTGCAACCAGGTTCAGGATCGCAAAGTAAAGATTGAAGCTGAGCTAAAGGCTGATTGGCCTGTTTCAGAAGCTGATCAAGATTGGCTTGATGGTGATGGAAACCTGGTAGAGGAGGATAGAGTAGTTAAAGCCTTAGAAAAGGCATCAGACTATGAGTGACATCTTGAGAGGTTAAGTCCAGTTGACAGACAGGTTGTTGAGAAACTGCAGAAACTCTCTGAAAAGGCACATGTACCCTCAAAGAACTGGAAATATATGTTCTATTTTTATTTTGGATTTTTACATGTCAATGCATTTGGGTTTCTTGTACAGGCTCAGCTAAGGACCATGATGAGGATGCTTTATCTACTGGCAGCTGAAAGCCAACCTGGCCACCTGAAAAAAAGCAGAATGCTACACTTCAACAACGCATCGAGATTCTCAACTGGCATCAGGACCATAAGGTGACACAGCGACAAACTGCAGATCACTTCAATAAAATCTATCCAAGCCTCCAACTCACACAGCCCACCATTTCCTCATGGATAGCAAATGAGGACAAGTGGCATACTGCATATGAGAATAGTGGAACCTCTGATTGCCATGCAAAGAGAACCCAACAGACAGAGCACCCAGCTGTTGCGAGTGCGCTATCTAGGAAAGGACTCAGCACATACCTGTCTGATTATAGGAAGGTTCCTTGTCAGGGTCGATAATGAAAGTCAGGGTCAAAGACTTAAGATTTAAACTCAGCTAAGAGTTACATCTTTTTATAGTAAAATATTGTGTGAACTACTAACTAAGTTTGTATACTAAGTGTTCCGTTCAACACTCCCCCTTGCTTGGTACACTGTACTCAAAGCATTATTTAATAGAGGGGAACACTAGGAGTTAAACTCCAACCCAAGTTGTGAGCGAAATTGCTTGAACTTGACATGTCCAAGGTTCTTTGTGAACATATCCGCTGGGTTGTCAGTCCCTGGGATATAAAATAGCTCTATTAACTTGTGCAACAGAACTGCATCTTGTACAAAGTGGTACTTGACGTCTATGTGTTTGTTGCGTCATTCGATAACTGGGTTTTGTGCCATGAAGAGGCTACCTTGGTTGTCTCCACAGATGGGTATTTGATTCAGCTTGTAGCCTAATTCACCCATCATATGGTGAATCCACGTGCATTGGTGTGAGCAATCGCTGAGTGCCATATATTCAGCTTCTGTGGAAGAGACAGCTGTGGACTTTTGAAGGTGTGAGTTCCACAGGAACACACCATCGGCCATTTTGATGTAAAAGCCGGTTTGAGAATGTTTGGTGATGGGATCTTGAGCCCAATCTGCATCAGTGCAGGCAATTAAGCCTTTGTCACTGGATCCATTGTAGGTGATGTAATAATCGCGTGTGCCAATCAGGTAACGGCATATATATAAGGCGCGATCAAGATGTTCCTTTGAAGGATTTGCAGACATTCGAGCGAGTTGGGTAACCGCATACGAAATATCAGGACGAGTCCCAATCATAAGGTAGAGTAGTGATCCAATCACAGTTTGGAAACGCGTCCGTAACTCAGGTTGGACTGGAAGTTCACTTGGTAAGGGGTAATAACCCTGTGGGAGGGGTGTAGGTGCAGCTTTTGCATTTTGCATACCACATCTTTCAATGACTTTTTCAAGGTAATCATGTTGGTCTATCCGGATTGTTTGACCTTCACGTTTGATATTCATCCTGAGGAATTCAGAAGGTTCCCCAAGATCTCGACATTCCCATTTTTTCATAAATGCAGCCTTAACCTTGTCTACAAAGGTTCGATTAGGTCCGCAAAAAAGGGCATCATCAACATAGACTATCGCTAGTATTACATTTGTTCCTTTGCAATAAATGAATAGGCCAGCATCAGTTTTGAGACGCTTGAAGCCTAAATCTGCCATGGACTTGTCTAAAGCTTTCCACCAGGCTAAGCCAGCTTGCTTGAGTCCATAGAGTGCACGTAGTAGGCGGAGAACATTGCCTTTATGTTCAGGTGGCAAGAAACCTTCAGGAAACTCCATATAGATTTCCTCATCCAGCTTGCCATATAGATAGGCGGATCTTACATCTAATCCTGTGATGTACCAGTTGTTTAAGGCACTAAGTGCCAACATACAGTGCACAGTTTCGAATCTGACCACTGGGGAAAAGACTTGGTCAAAGTCTAGGCCTTCAACCTGAGAGAAGCCTTTGGCTACTAGGCGGGCATGTTTATGACCATCAGATTTTTGGTCAAATACCCAACAATTTTTGATTACTTTTCTGTGCTGTGGGCGTGGCACAATTTCATAGACCTTGCGATCTTTGAGCATTTGGAGTTGTTCCTCACAGGCTTTAAGCCAATCCTTCCGCTCTTGTTCAGGGAGTTTCAGAATGTCATGGAATGTCCATTCTCTTAGATTGGGGGTGGCACCAAACGCTAATGGGTGTGGAATGGCGCATTCACAAAGGTAGGAAACCAATGCATCTCCCCCTTCACTGGTGAGGCGTTCAATCTCAGCCTCTGAGTCCTCAGTGGGTAGACCACCAGGGATGGTAGGTTCTGGTGTAGGTTGAGAAGGACCAGGGTGTTCACCAATGAGTTCCTTCCATTTAGTGGCGCTTTCTATGTCCTTCAATTGTTTGAGAGGATGGCACTTTTTCCCATAAACATTTCCAGGACGTGTGGGTGGGTTGCGTAAGCGTTCACTGCATCTGGGTATAGGAGGAGGTCCAACTGGAGGTGGACAATGGGAGGGAGGTGTTTGTGGTGGAGCTGGAGGGATAGGACTAGGGGTCCGTGGAGGAGTTCCAGGTTCATTTAGTGCAGGAGAACCAGGCCCGATAGGTGAGGAGGATCGGGGAGCGGGCTGTGCCACATCAGATTCCCAATCAGAGAAAGAAGAATCAGAATCTGAGGAGGGATCCTCATTATCATCATCGTCGTGTGAGTGAACTGGGGGTGTAGGACCGGAGTGTGGAAGATGAGGTTTTGATCCAGGGCATCTAGGGAAGAGATTTTCATTGAAGATTACATGAGCAGAGGTGACCAAAGTGTTGTTAGGGCTCATGAATAGAAAGTTTGAATCACTTCCTTGAGCGACACCTAGATAGATCATAAGCTGCGACTTAGGTTGCAGTTTTCCACCTCTTCTTTCTTCTGGTATATGTACATAGGCACCACAACCAAAGACACATAAGTGAGAAATAGAAGGTTTCTCCCCCTGAAGTAGTGTAAGGGGTGTATCCCAATGAAGACATGCTTGGGTGGTCCTGTTGTATATGTGGGTTGCATGAAGCAGAGCCCATTCCCAGTATGAGGGTGGTAGGCAAGCATGTAGCCACATAGCCTGTGCTTTATCCATTAGAGTACGAATTAAATGCTCTGCTCTACTGTTCTGCTGGTGAGCATAAGGGGCGGACTGTTGGATATTCACACCATTGTCCTTGAGGAATTCAGTAAAAGCTTTGGAGGTATATTCTCCTCCAGCATCAGAGCGCCAGTGTTTTATCATGGCATTATACTGATTTCGGACTAAGGCAAACCATTGTTTGGTTACTTTAAGTGTCTGATCCTTCGTTTTAATGAGGATGGTCCAAGCAGCTGAAGTGTAATTGTCATAGAAGACGACAGCATATTTGTACTTATGATAGGAAGTGACCTCAAATGACTTGAGATCTGAATGGATTAACCCAAATGGAGCGGTTGCCCGCATCTCCGAATGAGAGAAATGATGATTCGGCTGTTTGCCGAGTTGACATCCAGGGCAGATATCAATCTTAGATGGGATCTTTACATCAGGAAAATCCTTTAGGTGTTTTTTACCAGCCCTAATGACCTCAGGGGACGAATGTCCTAAGCGACGGTGAATTAAATCATAGTCTACAGCTGACATTGAAGAAGGCATGTCCCTTGGTACATCATGAGGGTGAACCAGTGATGCCCTTAACCAATACATAGTATTGGAGCCATGGTTGTGGAACTCTAGATATACATCTTTTACACAAGAATCCCAGATGGTGATAAGTCCAGGTGAGGCCTGAAGAGTGAAACATGAGTTTTTTAGGAGGGTGCCCATAGAAATTAATCTAACAGAACAGGATGGCATATGCATGACCGGTGACAGTCTAGCAAAGTGGTTCCTGAACTTAATGATGACAGAGCCTCTACCAATTATTTCTGCTTTCCCATTTGCGGTACTGGCATAGATCGGGTCGTTGAAAGGGACATATTCCACAAAATCTGATTTATCAGGGGAAAAATGTGCAGAAGCACCTGAGTCGAGAAGCCACATGTCCGAAGGGAGTTTGTGGTCATGGCTGTGATTATGAGTTTTCGTTGATTTTTTGTTGCATGAGTCACAAAGGGCGAAATCCGGTAAAGTAGATTTATAGAAAGTTGTATCTACTACAGGGAAAGTATGTAAACTATTTACCTGTGGTGAAAAAATCCGCACATCAGTACCTGTAGCAGAGAGATGCGATGAATGAACATACGCGTCTGTTTCATTGTAGTATTTTGCCAAAAATTTGTCCAGATCTCCTTCATCTCCAAGTGAAACTGTGTTGTCGGCCATGTCAAAGTCGAAGTAGGTCAATTCGAGTGCGATCGGGTCAGTTTCCTCACTGGAGGATGTGCCGAACGAGGTGGAGGCAGTTGGGAGCGAAACTATAGGGTCTGGGAGTGCAGATTCCCGGTTTTCGGGTCCAAAAAGAGACGAGAGCGGTGAAAGCGACCGCGTGGGAGTGTCTTCAATGATTTCGAAGCATTCCGAGTTGTTGTCGGCGCAAGTCAGGACCGTTTCGGGGTGAACCGGGTGTGCGTATGGATGGGATGACAGCTGGGCTGCAAGGGAAGTCGGAGCGGCATGACACTGCGTCACAACTGTTTCGAGATGACAGAGGGTGCTTGAGGTTGCTGGGACCTCAAGGCGACGGGCAAGAGAGATGGTGGTGGCGGTTTGAGGGAACACAGGGGGACCGTATTGAGTCGAGCCGGTGGTGTGCGCCAGTGCATGTGGGTTGATGGTTGATTCGGCGTATGTTGTTTTGGCCGAGTCAAGGATGATGGGGGCGGCAAAAGCAAAGGATGCGGCGGCTTGCGCCGCACGCTTTTCCTTGCGTTGTTTGTGCTTTTCATCACGTTGCGCCTGTGCATCATCCGAGCGTTGGCCTTCATGACGTTTCTTTTTGCCATTTGCGTTCATTTGGCCACCAGTATTAGTCATAGAGTTGTCGCCTGTGGTGGTCATCGACAAAGAGCCTTGTTGTTGCGAGAACTTCGGATCCCCGGTGTGACGCTTGACGGCTGAGATTTTCTTCGCCTGCGGATGGTCCAGCTTATGGCGTTGGGCATGCGTCTGCCAGGTGACGATAACCTGGGCTTTGAGGTCCGTTGTAGAAGGCAGCTGGGCCTTGGGGAGTTGAGTGGTTGGGTCGACATCAACGGAAGCAGCAGCGATGGCTGTGACGACAGGGTCAGCGTACTTCGGTAATTTGGCAATAAAGATCATTGACGCAATCTTGGCATCAATAGAGTAGCCATAGTCCGATAGACACTTGAGGTGTCTGTTGAGTTTCAAGAATGCTGACACCGGAGAGTTGTTCTCTGGGAGGGTTACTGCCAGAAGGTCTTTGAACTCTGTGATAGCGGAGGAGACAGTTGGTCTGTCAAATTTCGCCTTCAGGGCGTTCCAGAGATCAGTGGCTTCTGCGTTGAAGTCGATTCTGGACTCTATGATGTTGCGCTCGCTTGTAAGGGTGATGACTCCAACGATTTTGTCATCGTTGTTATCCCATGTATCCTGTTTGTCTTGCGCTTTGTCGATCTCCTCTTGAGTGGGAGTGACTGCAGGGGTAACGACTGTTCCAGCAGCATTGGTAACGGCTGGGGTGGCTTGAGGAATTTCAGGGCGAGTTCGATGAATGTGTTGCCAGAGGCCTTGAGAGCGAAGATACGCTTTGATGGTCCCAGACCATTGGGTGTAGTTGTTGCCATTCAATTTTGGCATGGAATTAATCATTGAGGAGGACATTCTGGGATGATTCGTCAGTAGGAAACCTAGTGAAAGGGAGCGTGGGGGAGCCACATCACTGAACGATCAGAGCCCTTCATGTCCTTCCAGACAGAGGGAACAAGGAGACTCTACTTTGAGTGGTGTGGACCACATCAGAAGTGGGTAGCGATATGAACTGCATGACCCGGTCTCTATTCATCCAGAGGAGTGGCTTTCGCCACATCACAGTGGGCAGGTACAGCTAAGTACCAGAGCAGAAGTTAATCTGCTTGCTGGCCACTCGGGGCTCATAACCTGTTGCGAGTGCGCTATCTAGGAAAGGACTCAGCACATACCTGTCTGATTATAGAAAGGTTCCTTGTCAGGGTCGATAATGAAAGTCAGGGTCAAAGACTTAAGATTTAAACTCAGCTAAGAGTTACATCTTTTTATAGTAAAATACTGTGTGAACTACTAACTAAGTTTGTATACTAAGTGTTCCGTTCAACACCAGCAGTTACTGAGATGCTAGAGTTATGGGTTTTGAAGGCAATGGAAGATAGGATCCTTCTTACTGGTGAGGTTATATGTCAAAAATGGGAACATTTTGCTGATCTTGTTGGTGTACCTGACAATGAATGGCTTAATTTGAGTGAAGGATGGTTAACGGCTTTCAAGGCTCACAATGGTCTGAAGAATATGAAACAACATGGTGAAGGTGCTTCTGTATCAAAGGACACTGCTGAGGCAGAAAGAGTGTGTGTCCAGATGCTCATTCGAGAGCTTGTTGAGAAAGAGGGTTATGGATTGTGGGACATCTTCAATGCAGATGAGACCTCTTTCTTTTATGGGTAAGTATTTGGATTTAGCTAGATCTCACCATATTAATATTTAATCCTCAGTATGCCACCAGATTGTGGTCTTAGTGACCGGAAAAACTCAGGCATCAAAGGAAGAAATATTGACTTATCTCTTTGCAACGAATGCAGATGGCTCAAAAAATCTTTCTCCACTCATTATTGGCAAGTATCAGAACCCCCATGCATTCAACAAACTTACAGGCTCTGAACTTGGTTTTGATTACCATCACAATACCAATGCTTGGATGACGGCCAAGATATATCAAGAGTGGTTGTTGGACTAGGATTGGAAACTCAAGAAGGACAGGCAGAAAGTAATACTTTTGCAGGATAACTTCTTGGGGCATGTAGTTCCAGAGACCGTTATAAATATCCATGCCATCAACTTTAAACCAAATCTTACTGCACATGTCAAGCCCTGTGACCAAGGAATTATTTGTTGCTCAAGGCCAATTATTGTGCACAGTCTATTCAAGCAGCTGTCAAACTCTATGAGACCGGTACTACTCCATCTCAGATCTACAAAAAAGATCAGCTCCAGGCAATGTGATTTGCAAAAAAGGCATGGGAAGATGTTGATACAATGGTGATTTGAAACTGCTGGCGAAAAGCTGGTATTCTTCCTGCCATTAACTCAATACCTCTCACTCCACCATCTATCCCTATCTTGAAGCTTGTTATGTGAAGTGTTCTCTTGAGGGATCGATCGAAGACTGACCTACTGGCAGGATACTCATGAAGAGGTATGACTCAGCCAGAGGGAGGATCTGTACGTTCAAAGGAACGGTCAATGGGACTGTACACTTTAGAAAAGCAGAGATGGGACTCAGGGATACTTCAGAGACAAGAGTGACTCAAGAGTGACACTATATTGTGCAGATTGAGAATAGAGTACAGGGTATGGAGTTACTTCATATAAGTAAGGACTGGTGTGTGAATATGGAATGCTATGGAATACGATAGAAACGAGAGGACTAAGCAAGGATGACATAAGTGATGCATGATTGTAGAACGTTAAGGAATGTGATGGAAACAAGTGGACTAAGCAAGGATGACATAAGTGATGTGTGATTGTAGAATGTTAAGGAATGTGATGGAAACAAGAGGACTAAGCAAGGATGACATAAGTGATGTGTGATTGTAGAATGTTAAGAAATATGATGGAAACAAGAGGACTAGGGGACAAGAAGATGAGGAGACAAGGGGGCGAGGAGACGAGGAGATGAGAAGATGAGCAGATGAGAAGGCAAGGGGGTGAGGCTGAGAAGAGGAGAAAAATTGTCACAAAGCTAATCCATATAAATCCTATTGTAGAAGCCAAAAAGAAGCTCTCTGAGGCCTTGGATGTGCTGGAAGCAACTGGAGCACTTCAGCGATTGAACCAGATGACAATCGAGGAACTTCTTAACCCTATTGAAGAGGCCCACCACGTGTTCCAGGCAACAGACCAAGATATTTATGATGCAGTTATGGATGCAAGAGCAGTGCAGGAAAGGATAGCAGTTGGAGATATGAGCATTGATCTGGACAGTGTTAAAGACTCAGATGAACCCATCCAGAACTTGCATACCTGTAAGGAAGTACTCCAGGCTGCACTGATAGTAGAAGAATATGTCAGTAAGCTTGATGGCCCATACACAAGAAATCTAGAGTCAATGTTGTGCTCACTGGTGGCACAGACAAGGTTTCTTGACCCAGAGATGAGAAACTTGAAGGATGCAAAACTGACAAGTTACTTCAAACGTGCATAGTCTAGTCTAGATAGCCATAATCATTTATACATTTATACTATCAATTTTAATGTCAATTTCAGGTCCCATTTTCACTCTTACATATAACCCATACTCTATAATAACCCATGCCTCAAGCTGTCTTCCGAACAGTATGGGTTATGACAGAGTTGACTGTACATGTTCACCTAAGGTAGGCTAACCTTGTCTGTAGGGTAATGATAGGCCATTATATTGGAGATAATAAATAAAATACACTACAAAATATAATTGTTAAGAATGGGGATAACTCTGATAAACTCCAGAGCGCCAGAGTTATACTTGAAGGGGTGGGACTTCAGCTTCAATATATGTGTTGCACCTTTGCAGAGTTCTGTCCTGTATTTTGGAGAGGTCAGAGGGTCAGAGGTTGGAGAGATGAATGGAGCAGAGGGGAGAGGAGTTAAGATCTAAATTAATATTCAAACTGAGGTTTTACATGAAGTAACTAAGGGTTTATATACAGAGTATGGAGGTCCAATGACTAATGGATCAGTAATGGATTTCTAAGGTATTGGTAAGTAGTGGGGTGGAGCAGTGCTGGAGTTGCAAGAAGCCAGAGCTGTGCTTGCACTGCACGGCAAAAGACAGAAAGCAGAACTAATATAAATATGGAACAAAAGTCATAAGCGAGAATGTAATTATGAAGAGGAAATTATATGAAAGGTCTAGAGCCAAGGAGTTGCACTCCTGGGGAGAACGCACTGGAGTTGTAATAGAATAGTGCTGGAGAACCCAGAGTGGACTTAGCATGATACAGGATATGACAGTATCCCCCTCTTAGGCCTGAACCCCTGAAGGCTGGAACTAGTCATGTGCCTTCGTTGAATGGGCAGAGTCTGAAGTTCGACAATATGGAGTATGAATGATGAGTATAAGAATTCATAGTCGGAGAACCCCTTCTGAACTATTACTTCCATCATGTCTTCGTACACCAACATTCAAACTTGATCCAACAATCACCTTGTGGAGAAACCAGATGACGACGACAAGCTCTGGGAGGCCAAGGCCAATGAGTGCAGGTGACATGCCAAGTTGAAACTCAAGGAGGAGAAACGGCAAGTGGAGGAGGAGGTGAAGAAGAAGGCAGAGAAGGAGGCAAAGAAGGTGTTACACAAAGTGTTCTCTTGAGGGATTGACCAAAGGTTGACCTACTGGCAGGACACTCACGAAGAGGTACGACTCAGCCAGAGGGAGGATCTGTACATTCAAAGAATGGTCAATGGGACTGTACGCTTTTAGAAAAGTGGAGATGGGACTCAGGGATACTCAGAGACAAGAGTTACTCAAGAGTGATGCTATATTGCACAGATCGAGAATGAGAATGTAAAGTACAGGGCAGCTGGTATATATACTGAGGGATGTGTAAGCATGGAATCCTATGGAATGTGGAAGAAAGGAACTACTAAGCAATGATGACAGATATTGCTGCAGAGGGGCTGTCCAAGGAAGCGAAAGAAGATCAAGACAAAGAAGAACTGACTAAATGAGAAGAATCATAATGTGGGGGCTGCCAACGAAGATCAGAAGATGAATATATTTGAAAGAGTAAAGTGGCATGCCAAAGATGAGGTTGTAGGTAGGGTGAAGATAAGATAAGATGAAGATAGATGAGGAAAGGGAGAAAACTGTAATAGAAGGCAGAGGAGGAGGCAAAGAAGAAGGCAGAGGAGGAGGTGAAGAAGAAAGTGGAGGAGGAGGCGAGGAAGAAGGCGGAGGATGATTGGATAAAGGTGGAGGTGGAGGTGAGGCACAAGGTGCAAGAGGAGGTGGTGCACAGGAGAGCCAAGGAGGCAGCTAAGTCAAGGGTGAGTGACACTTGGTTGCAATAGGTCCAGTGCTGATCAAATCAGGCTGAAAAGGTTCAGGTGGAGCAAAGCTCTGGAAGTAAGGGGAAGGGTCTGGCCTGTGTGAGGTGCACCGAGTGCAGCCTCAAGTGCATTCTCAGAATGGGATGCTCGATCTTGTGCATTGCATGTCAAGAGGTCAAGGCAAAGTGCAAATGCTCTGGAGTCAGAGGTTCGGTGAAGAAGTGGAAGTGAAAGAAGGAAGTGGATGAACTGGAGACGTCAAGGGGAAAGAAAAGGAACTGGCTGGAGGGTTGGACTGTTACAATATTCTTTCTCTCTTCAACTATCTTTGTTATTTCCTCTTTGAAACCTGTTTATCATTGCATCTTCGGCATGTATGTTTCAGCCTATGACTATTCTCATCTTCTCATCATCATAGGCTTTCCTCATAGTTCTATTATTGCTGTTTAACTTCCTCTTTCGTCCGTTTCTCTCGAACCTTCCATGGACAGCCTCCTCCGCAGTATAGTCTGTCATCTATGCTTAGTATTCCCATTCCACCCCCTTCCATAGGATTCCACGCTTACGTGTCGCTTCCCTTATATACCTGCTGCTCTGTACTGTAGTTTCTCATTCTCGATCTGCACAATACAGCATCGTTCTTGAGTTCTCATCGTATCCTAGTATCCCTAAGTCTTCCCTCTGCTTTTCCAAAGTGTATAGTCCCATTGACCGTTCTTTGAACATATAGATCTCCCTCTGGCTGAGTCATACCTCTTTGTGAGTGTCCTGCCAGTAGGTCAGTCTTTGGTTGATCCTCAAGAGCATGCCTCGCGTAACATGGACAGGGTTGTTGAAGGTGATGGTGGTGGTGGAGGTGATTGCCAACTTGCTCAACCGACAAACATGTCAGCTCCAGTATCTCAGGGAGCTTCTGGGGGAGTTCCTCAACGAAATTTCAGATATCAAGTACGGGGAGATGATTGAGGAGATTGAGCAGGCGGCGGAGACAGAGGAGGAATATGAGGAGGATGACAAAGACGATGTAGAGCACATAGTGGCTCTACGGTTATATTCCACCATTTTTAATATATGAGACCTCTGATCTTACTTCTTGGATTGTCTGCATACCATTTTGACCCTTCGTTTCTTCTACTTAGATTGATTACACCGACCGATCCAACTCAGAAACTCATTACGGGTCGCCGCCGATGGCCCCCTCGGTCCGAATACCCCTCAACGGGTTGGATCAACGTTACTTTGTATTTTCGGCACGTTTTCTACCTTATTTTTCCATTATCTTCATTTTCGTCTCAGTCAAGCTCACTCGGCAACTCGAAGTTTCGTAGTGTCGGTCCAATTATAATCGGCCGACAGTTTGTTGACAGGTAGATTTCCGATCTTATCCCCTACCTCGTCTCTTCCTTGGACCCTATTCACTTTTGTTTCGCCAATACGCTCGATATACAGTCTGGGGTGTGCCCTGGACTATAAGTCTGTATTCTGCGGAACAATAAACATCTTTCGCATCCCCTTCGCACTACAGCCCTCCGAGAGTCAACCTCGGCCCTCTGCCCTTTGTGAAATATTACCGAAGCCTCTCCGTCGTCGTCGATAACATCCCCGTCATCTATCTCCATCGGTCAGGCGTGGCCGGTGGCTTCTTCATCCTCTCGATCTTTCTCAACTTGTCACTTGGCCCAGCGGGCACCGATTATCGTCACTGCAAGCGTCGGCCTTAGGCAACTTGCACCATCGTCTTACCCATCATCTATCTGGCAGGTCATGGCCCTCGGCAACCCGCCTCATTGTTTTTCTGGCAGGTCACGGCCTTCGGCAACCTGCCTCATCGTTAGCTACCGCCTTCATCGACCGTCGGGCAAGTCACAGCCTTCGGCAACTTGTCACGTCGTTGTTTCTGTTCAACTTCCCTCTGTCGGACCAGTCTCGGCTTTCGGCCACTAGTCCCTTCGTCTCCTTTACTCTTTATCGGACTAAAGGCTGTCAAGTATAGTTCCTTTCTTGACTCTACTAAGGTCTA